>JAJKFI010000058.1:7736443-7766935 GCA_029204185.1 Lerista edwardsae | reverse complement strand
CCAGTTTCAACCAGTTCTGGACTGTGAGATGTGAAACTGCAACACCCAGATGTACCACACCCCACTCCCCACTTTCTATGCCACTGAGTCTGAGCAACTTGAAACTGGATGAGTGAGATCCATTCATATTCATTTCCATTCATTCAAAAATGAAGGCTCATGTGTTTGTCTGACACTGATTGGCTAACCTGGTGTAGTAAATGGAATGTTTGATTGCTCAGGGAGCTAAGCTAACCATTTTGCAATCCAAATTCTGTGAGGGAAGTAAAAGTTGTCAATCTGATTGAGGTTAAATTCAGTGCATGCTGATAACCAGGATGAAGTCCTGAGAAACTAAGGCAGAGTTTTCTTGGAGGTAAGATGGCTGAAATAAAGATGCAGAGTAAGGAACAGACTGAGAAAGGGGAACCTGACAAAAGGAGTAAGTAGCTTACTTAGGAAAGGAAAGGAAAAGTAGGACAAGGGGAGAGTTGCCTGAGAACTGAGGCAAGACGAGTGGGAGGACAAAGAAATTTCACAAGCCTTAAGGTCAGAATTAGTGATAGCAGATGGCAGAAAGGCATCCTACAGAAGCTGGTCATGAATCTCACTGGAAGAAGTGATTGCTATATCCTGGGATGGCCACAGCCTGATAGAGAAATTGTGCTAGTTGTGGCTTCTCCTGTCATCTCAGCATTTGGCAAAAGGAATAAAATAGCAGGCAGAGAGGCTGAATAATTTCACATATCAGTTTAATTTTAAACAAACTATCTAGTCCTCCAGATTTCTAGCTGCAACCCAACCAAGTGGCAGCACCGAAAAACAAAAATAATCTACTGGGTCCGTTGTAAACATTTTAGCAGCCGCAATAATGAAAACATTAGTAGCAAGCCTTGACCTGCAAGGCTTATTCATATGCAAGTAATTAAGAGGGGAAAATGTGCTAATGCTTTTTGGGAGCAGTGCTATTCAGCTGTTAGCAGGAAATGACAACAGCTAAAATGCAAAATCTCTGTTTTTATCTGAAATTCAACAGACTTCGTGCTATTGTGAGTATCAACTTTGTCAAGGTCCCGTTTTTTAAAGTCCAAGTCTAGTTTGAGAATGTACTTGCAGAGATGATAATCTCTAGTATTTATCTCTAGTATTTATATACCGCTTTTCAACACAAAGTTCACAAAGCGGTTTACAGGCAAATAGTAACATTAACGTTAAATGGCTCCCTGTCCCAAAAGGGCTCACAATCTAAAAGAATGGAGAACACCACCAGCAACAGCCACGAGAAATAAAAGACACTGTGCTGGGGTGAAGAGGGACAATTGCTCTCCCCCTGCTAAATAGAAGAGGACACCACTTGAAAAAGTGCCTCTTGTCCAGTTAGCAGGGGATAACATTCGGGGTCTTGCCCTGAATTAGAGCTTTGAAGGCGTCCAAGGCAGAGCCACGCAGAGCCAAGCAGGCTGCCTCCTAAGCCATACATGATGGATGTGCCAACTTCATTTTGCATTGTCTTCCTTTAAGGTTGAGTTCCTGCAGTCCTCCTTAATGACAGGACTTTTTATTCCCAATAAAAGAATGCAATCGATTCCTTCCTCCATTTATACTGCTTTAATTTTTGTTCACAGGGTGTGTTTTCCAATAACTGACAAGCTAATTGATTAATTGATTAACAAAATGAATGCAGAACAGCTCTTTTAGAAACTTGGCCACTGCTATCTATTCTTTATACTTTTTAGGAAGAAGCAAGTGCATCATTCATATCTACACACAAACACTGTCATTGTGGCTTGTTGCTTCCAAGTGAGGGTGTGGAACACTCAGGAAGTGAAGGGAACATGTGGGCTCCTTCAGGGATGACCAGGGCGACTTCGCTCCGGCTAGCCCTGAAGGCATCCAGGCAGCAAGCACATTCCCCTCACTCCCCTGACTCGGCAGATGAAGGGAATGTGCAGGTGCCTGCAGAGATGTAAAGGACACGAGGAAGGGTGGGCAGGCTGAAAAGCGCTCTCCTTTTTCCCACCCACTGAGCCCCCCACAACAGGCACCCATGCACTCGCATCCCCTTGCGGCACCCTAAATATGCCTCTGGACCTTTAAGGGGTTATGTGGCACCTGCTTCCTCCTCCTCTTGCAAGTCAGCTTCCTTGGGTTGCAGTTTCACTGTGGCTGCAGGGGCAGAGCCCTAAGCCTTGCATGTTGTCACTACAGCATCACCACTGGCACTGGCTAAGGACTTGTACTGGAGTACCTTATAAGCCTGTGTGGTGCCACCCTTTTCCAACTCAAAGCCTGTCGCCTGCGCTCTTGTTGCCCCAAGCAACCAGGACGCCGGCCTGGTAAGCCACAGGGGAGGTGGAAGTAGTTCCAGCATCTGACTGTGGAATTGGTGGCAGACCTGTTGGCTACTGCTTTGCCCAGGTGACCTCAGTAGGGGGCTCTGTGGCGGTGCAAGGGAGTGGCCAACTCCTCAAGGTGGTCACGCATTTGCAAATCCAGGGGGAGTACCCAGTGTTTGACTCAATGATCTCCTGTGGAAGTTGCTTCTTCCATCTTATTAAGGGTTATGAAATAGAAATGTCTGTAGTAATATTTAGGGCGCAACCCTAACCTTGAGTTAGGCCGGCACAGTTAGGCCAGCAAAGTTTGGCTGGTACAAGGGCATCGTAATGTATGTTTGGACCAATCTCGCAGTCAGAGAGGCCAGCACACAGATGTGAGCCATCCTCCCTGACTCCAAGAGTGGTCCAAACACACTTTATGGTGGCCTTTGTGCTGGCCAAACTTTGCTGGCCTACAGGTTAGGATTGCGCCCTTAGTCTACATATGCATGTTACTGAATTATCCAGGTCAGGCCTTACTGTTCTATCATAGAGAAAGACTTTCCCTTAATAATTTTGGTGTAAATACATATTAATTCCAAGTTACTGCCTCTGTAGCCACTTGCTGCTGCTGCTGCTACTACTACTACAATTACTACTGAATAATACAAATTGTGATAAAAATTGCTTTAATTATGGAATTAAATTATGGAATTGATTATGGAATTAGCCCACAATTTCCCAAAGTGTGGGTCATGAGCCCATGTGTTGTGGGTTGCAAGCTGGGCTCCCTGCCTGCCCTGAAAGTGTTTGGCTCAAAATTGGGGCCATTCTGGAAGAGGGGGTACTGGTGGTGGGAATGATTTAAATGATTGCCTCTCCCAGAGATCTCTTCCAGGTCATGCCAGGTTGGCAACCCACTCTATTGACCTCCGCAGGCCTCAGAACAGCCCACAGAAGCATCCAAAAACTACTCCTGGTTTTCAGAGATAACTTCTGGTTTGACTGGTAGTAGCTTTTTGGATACTCATGCCTTTTCCATGATATTTCAGTCACTGCAGGTAACAATTCTCCATGATCACATGTAAGTACCCCATGTCTTGTTTAATTTCTGCACATTACAGAAACGTTTTCTCTTCAGGTCTTGCCATTTTCACTCTTCAACAGTAATGTCATCATCTTGATGATCTTGATCAAGAAGTGCAACGCTTAATGTGATGAGTCAATTATTTTCTAATGTTCTCTCCAAGTGGCGTAATGACATCTCCTTAAGCGAAAGACCTGTTGGCCTCTTGCTGTGTCTAAATATCTTCAGGTTTTTTTTTCCAGTCATGCTGTTTGGTTTTTTGGCATTGTCTTGAAATTAAACAGGCATCGTTGCCATTATTCTCTTGCCTTTTTAAAACCTCACTTCAGGGTGTTGTCCATCTAACTTTATTGTGGATGGTGCTATACTTGTAACTGAGTATTTACCCCAAGGTGCTGCTTTGATTGTCTGTAAATCCTACATTTGCTGAAACACAACTTCATGCAAAAAATGAAACAATGAGATTTTGTTTGTAAAGATCTCTCCCCCTCCCTCCCTCCTTCAGTCAGTTTCCAACATACTGTCTTGTTCTAGTGTGATCAAGGAACAACCCTGGGTGAGTTTGCAGGTACAAGCTGCCTCAATAAAGAGAGTGAACATACCCAACTGTCTTCACCAAACGTGGGTCTTTAGAGAAGGAACAGATAAAGAGTGCAATCCTAAACTGGAATTAGGCCAGCATAAACTTAGCCAGCAAAGTTTGGCCAGCACAAGGGCCACCATAAAGCATGTTTGGACTACTCTCAGAGTCAGGGAGGATGGCTCACGTCTGTGTGCTGGCCTCTCTGACTCCGAGAATGGTCCAAATATACTTTATGGTGGCCCTTGTGCTGGTCAAACTTTGCTGGCTTAGTTTATGCCGGCCTAACTCAGTTTAGGATTACGCCCTCAGATTTAGCCCTTGTGGTGTCTTCAGTGCACCTCTTTAACTTTCTCTCAGGTGAGCGTGAGCTGGTATTTCCTGATAAGGGACAACAGGAATCTGACAATAGGTGACAGTTTTTCAACGTGCTCACAAATATTCACACGTTACCCACTCTCATTCAACTTTCCAGTGTTGATGCAGCCATGCCAACTAAACAGGATGTGCGCTACATCCTGAGATGGTAGGGGAGTCATCCCTCCTCAATGTAAGGGAATGTTTGTTCCCTTATCTTGGGTCTGCATTGTGGCTGCACCAGCCGTGGAATGTTGGCTAGGATTGGGCTCAAAGACTGAAATCCATGGAATGAATGTGTAATTCCACTGAACACTCTGGGATTGAATTCTTGGTAAACACACATAGAATGCACAACACTGAGGAAGCAGTCCTAACCAACTTTCCAGCACTGGGGTAAGGGCAGTGCAGCTCTGAGGTTTATTCCCTTACCTTGAGAAAGCCTCCATGAACTGCCCCCAGCACATGCCCCATTGGCCCAGCTATGGCAGTGCTGGAAAGTTGGTTAGGATTGCTCCCTGAGTGTTCTTGATTCAGTCCTAATCTAAATCGTGTACAGTGGTTCTTAAATGTTTTGGCACCAGCAGTGGTGTCTCTAGGGTTTGCATCACCACTGCAAGAGCTCATGCCTCACCCCCATCTTGGCCTTCCTCCGGTACCAGACCATACAGAATAAATTGCAATGCAATGGCACCACCATGGTTTTATGTATGCATGAATGTATGCATGTCAGCCCAATCCTAAGCAGCGCTGGCGTAGCAAGGCCGGATCAGCAGGGCTGCATCCTAAAGCCATTAGGAGGCAGCAGCAGCATAGCGCAGGGCAAGGGGAGATTTTCCCCTTGCACCCAGTCAAACCCCAGTCAGCCCTATGGGGCTGCTCAGATCTGAGCCTGCAGATTTGTTGTGCGATCTGTATTGTTATATGTTAAAAATACAGAGTGCAATCCTATACTGGCATTGCGCAGCCCACCCCACCCCAAGTGCATCACCTGATGTGGCCTGCTCCTCACTAGTGATGCCACTGAACACTAGAACCCACTTTTTAGAATGACAATCCATTGGGATCCACTGGAAGTGATGTCATTAACCTGGAAGTGATGCATGGCTGAAAGTGACATCATCAAGCAGTAAAATGTTTAATACCATCATATTACAAAATGAAATTGAGTGAATTAAAAGTTTACAATAATTATGTTTAAACATGTATTTAAAATACTGTAAAGAGGAACTTTCCTAACCCTCCCAAGTAGTTGCTGATCTTTTTAAAAAAATTTCCCAAGCACCCCAAAGGCTGCAATCCTATCCACACTTATAGTGCAATCCTAACCTGGAGTTAGGCCAGCACAGTTAGGCCAACAAAGTCTGGCTGGCACAAAGGCCACGATAAAGCACGTTTGGACCATTCTTGGAGTCAGGGGGGATGGCACACGTCTGTCCCTTGTGCCACCCAAACTTTGCTAGCCTAACTGTGCTGGCCTAACTCCAGGTTAGACTTGCGCCCTTACTCAGGAATTAGCCCCATTGACTATCACTGTTTTAAAAGCATAGTAGCCTGTTAAAAGTACAGGTCTGTAACATTTCCCCAAATGCAGTAACATATCATGATAGCATCAAGTCTAATATATTAAAAATGAAATACACCTTGAAATGAATGGGGATCCACATGAAATTGGCTTGTGATCCACCTATTGGGTTCTAACCCACAGTTTGAGAAACACTAATCTAGTGTATTGCCTCTCCAAACACATATTCATGCACTATGTGTTAAAGGTACATGCACTGTATGTCTGGAATGGCTTGGTCTCCCCTGCTCCGAGTAGTTCCTGCTTGGAATATTGAAGGATATGTCCTTCACCCAGTGTTCCAGCTCATGGACAGTGTCAAGAGACGAGTCTCTGGCTGGGTACAGTGTTTGCCTCTGTAGACAAATGTTGTCCCTGAGGACAGAGGCAGGGGAGCTATGGAGCATGTTAGCCCTCTGAAGAATTCAAAGGGAAGCCAACTTGACAGTGCACTATGATGGGACTTGTCAGTGTACTCTTATCCCCATAGTAATAAGTGAGCAGAGCTTATGTGGTGAGAATACGCAGAAGGACTATCAAAACCTGCAATAAATCCATTTCAAATGGGCTCAGACCCCAGAGGGCTCTAGGAATGATCCATCACAGAACCCGAGGATGCCAGGCACCCAGTGAATCCTGAATGTTGAATCCTGCCATCACGAGTAGCAGGATTGTAAGACATCTTGTAAGACTGTAAAGACTTACATCTTGTAAGACTTACGTCTTGTAAGACTGTAAAGACAAAATTATTTGCTTTGAGAAGGTTCAGAAAGATGTTCTGTAGACATCATAGGAATGTGTGAACTCGCCCCCAACCCACCCCGAGAAACATCACTAATCTTATCAGAAACCTTTTTTTTTTTTTTGGCTCCTCTTTGAATTCCTCACACATTTTACCTCAGGAATAGTCTCCGGACTGACTCAGAACTTCAGGCAAAACCTGGTGACAACTGAAGGAGGTAGAGAATGCACTTTCCCTCCCTCCCTCCCCCCATAAATGTTGCTAGCTTTATCACAAGTTCCTTGGCTGTATCAGAAGGCCTTTGATGTGTTCTCCTGTGGAGGACAAAGGCGTGCACCAGCGTGTTTGCTTTGAATTTCACTTTAGGTGATTTTTTGTATGTCCCTGTAGTGGCAGAAAGGTAAGACTCCAAATGGCTCAGTTGTCATATACAGAACCCTGTTTGAACCCTGGATCTGCATCAAGTTTTCTGAGTGTCTTTGGGATTGTATTTTGATGAATGTTTCGAAGCACTCAGGAGGGACATTTAAAAGAAATTCTATTTGCATGTGCATGTGTCTTAGCCAGTAGTTGTGCTTTTACTACTCATACTAGATGTGTGTGAAATAACAAGTTACTAATGCCCTTTTGACATATGTTCATATATAATGCAATAGCTTCTACACACCAATGCAAGAACAGATGACTAATGCCCATTACCTAACAGGGAAGTGAGATCATGTAACTATGATGATCTAAATAGCAGAGAGTGGAGCATTTGACACAGTAGGTTTTTTAGTAAATACAGCACTAGCATTTGTCATTATGGTGTATGCAGTAGTGTCCCTGGGGGTGGATGGGAAGCTAAGTCTTGCAAGATGCTTTGCCATGTAAACCACTTCTCTCCCTCGCCATCGTAGCCATTCTGGATGGCGGAAGCAATGAAGAGGAGATGCCGCCGCATTGCTTCCACCCCCTGGAATGGCTATGATGGTGCGGAAGAGTAGTGGTGAACTCATCAAAGTAAGGCATCTGCCTTGCAACCTAGCACCACACTCCCCTCTACAGACGCTACTGGGTATACAAATGCGCTATGTGGCTGAGTAGCTCTTGCAGGATTGCATGCATCAATGGATCTTGCACCAGATATCCTTCTTCACCCCATCGCAAAGCAGATATACTCCTAGCCAGTTTGCTCTTGCTTTTACCACACATTTAAAATACTGGGTTTGTTGCAGACCCAGCTCATACAAGGCAGGTGCAGTTAAGCATTTTATTATACAATAACAGAACAACTCTGAAAACAGCCAACAGGCCTAACTAACTGCAGGATTCAGCTAGCACCAGTCTGCTGATTGGAGGGGTATTAGCTCCACCCCTCCAGCCATCTAGTTGAGGTTTAACCCCTTGTATTGGAAAAGGCAGGAGATACCCTGAGGAGATAGGGAATGGTATCAGCAATGGCCCCTAGTCCAAATAAACTAGGGATTACAGGGTTAACCCCCAAGGTCTTTGCCTGCAGCAGGAGTACAGCTGCAGGCTGATGAGACCCCTGGCTATGAAGGGAGGTTAGCACAGGTGCAGATGGGTGTGGCTGATGGTAAAACCTGCCCAACAACAGACACTGATTGGCTAGCCTCAGTATAAAGTTGGAGGCAGGAGCTGCATTAAGCCAGCACCTGGGAAGGTGCTGGAGGAGGCCACCAGGTAGGTGCTGGATGGATTATTAAAGAAAGGGTGATTCGCACCAGGTAAGAAAGAAAGCTGGAAAGAAGCACCTTGGTAGGTGCTGGAGGAGAGCACCGGGTAGGTGTAGCACCGGGTAGGTGTAGCACCAGGTAGGTGTAGCACCAGGTAGGTGTAGCACCAGGTAGGTGCTGGACGGATAGATAATTGAAGATTGATTAACACCAGGCAGGTGTAGGAAGGAAGGAAGGAAGGAAGGTGACTGTTGGAGGGACTGATGGATGGAAAGGACTGGATAAGGTAAGGTTGTTGAGGGAAACTATTGGGAACTGTTGTATGGCTGCCATGCCCCAGGAACCACCAAGTGGAGGAGGCAGTTGTGGCTTAGGCAAGCTGACTGCTTATTGTTTGATGGTGGTGTTTGTTGGTGCTTGACTTAGGGTAGTTCGGAGCTAAGCCGGTGAGGAGGTCAGTCTGGAGGAGGCTGGCCAGCTGGTGATCCCAATCAAAGCTGCTGGAAGAGAGGAGGCCCCGTGGGTGACTGAACCCCCTCCTTCTTGCCTATCTCTGAGGCTGCTTTGGAGGGGAAACTAGTTAGCCTAGTGTGGGCATTGGGGCCCTTGGGGAGACCCAGCAGGGAATTTGGCAGAACACCCCTCCCTATCCTCCTGCCTACATAACAATACACCTGGAACATTTTAACTTAATTAGGAATTCAGTGAAATGCTGAAAGAGCAAAAACCTCCATTTATGCCCACACTAGGCTAGGTGAATTATTGAATATTTTAGTTCCAGCCTTTCCTGGTAATGTTTTAATGTTCCAGGTAATTTCCAGAGCAAATTAACAGTTCGCACAATTACCATGTGAATGTACACAAAAGCACATTTCCACAGCTTGGGAGCAGGGTATGTCAGGGACTGCTTACTGTGTTTTGAGAGCATGTGGAAAGACTCTGGTATGGGTTCTTCTGGGGAAGGATGTGCCCCTGGGTGCAGTGCTTCCCTGCTACAGATAAACGCTATGCCTCAAGAGTTGGGGATACAAAGCCCCAGTGACATGCGGTGTGGGCGTGGCAGGTGAGACAGAACTGCCCCACTGGAGGTCTTTGAACCCCGCCACCACCACTACTATAGTGACTGTGATCCCGCAAACACAACCCACTTACAGGCTGCCTTAGCTGCTCAGAGCCCATGGGTTGTCTTTGCATGATCACCGCAGTGGTGGCACTTTTAAAATAACTTTGGTGGGGCGGTTCTGCCTCACCTGCCACACCCGCACCACACGTAGAGCGCAATCCTAAACTGGAGTTAGGCCAGCATAAGATAAGCCAGCAAAGTTTGGCCAGCACAAGGTAAAGCATGTTTGGACTATTCGCGGAGTCAAGGAAGATGGCTCACGTCTGTGCGCTGGCCTCTGACTCTGAGAGTGGGCCAAGCATACGGTGGCCCTTGTGTTGGCCAAATTTTGCTGGCTTAGTTTATGCCAGCCTAACTCAGTTTAGGATTGTGCCCATCAGAGGCGTTTCTACAGGGATGGCAAAGCTCTAAGTGTTGCAAGAAGCCTTACCCTGTCATGTAAATCCCTCCTCTCCCTTGCTGCTGTAGCCAGTAAGCAACGCCAAGATGTTGCTGTTCCCTGAGAGGATTGGCTAAAACGGTGCAGGAGAGGAGTGATTTCCACTGCAAGGTAAGGCTTCTTGCAAAACTTAGAGCTTTGCCATCCCTGTAGAAACGCCACTGGTGCCCGTAGTTGCAAAGCACATCAGCGCTGTCACTTTTGGATGAGCTCCCACCTTCCCCCAGCTCTGTGGACATTGCTCATGGTTCCAGAACTCCTGAGAAAAGTGCTATGTGGTTAATGAGATTAACAAGTCTCATCAAATGTGTGAAAAAAAATATTTGTGAACGTGTGAATGAACCACTGGGGCACTGATTTTTGAATCTGAGCAACAAAGTCTGCAAGCTTCTGGGGAGAACTTCACATAATTCCTTGACTTCTACAGTTTGAACTGAATTAGAGATTGGTGAGAGAGTATTACAGCCATCATTTGGCGCTTATTGCACAGACTGTGAATCTTTACCATACAGCAATGGTTGTATGAAGCATCTTTATGGGGGAAGAAAATCCCTCTGACCAGCAACTTACACTCTGGGAACTTCCCCTGTGAAAGGTGCTAAACTTCAGCATGTTTAAACCTAATGTCTAATTAGCAGCAAAGTGTGGAATGAATTCATTCTGCCATCCCCACATCCAATTTTGACAGATTGTGACTTTGGTCTATCTCTTCATTGCAGCGAAGTGCAGCTACATGCTAATGAGCCTATTAGTATCAGGCGGCTGAGCGTGCCGATGGTACACCTTGCCGTTTCACCTAGAAGGCCCTCTACTGAAGCGACTCACCTAATGGAGCCGAAAACTTTGTTGCTGTTGTTGTTGTTTTTGCTGCTGCTTTAAATTGTCTCTCTGTGATCCTGCTTATCCTGTCAAGGAGAAGAGGGATAATCTTCCTTGAAGCATTATTTATGATTAATTAAAAAGAGATATTTCCTCCTTAGTATTTGAGTTGGATTCCCAAGGATGATTATTAAACTGAAAAAAGAAATAGAGCAACCCTGTTGCTTGTTCGGCCTCTATGAACACTGTGATCAGAATGTGAAATCCAATTTTCTCCATTGGCTTAAGGATATGCATTAGGGCAAAATCCAACAGTGACCCACACAATTATTAAGCCCAATTGATTTCCATGTCTTTTCTGTGATGTTTCCCCCCCCCCTCCTTTCTGTGTGCTGGATTACACCTTTAAATAAAACTCCTGATTGCAGCAGCAGCTTGTCACCCAGCAAATGACTAATGGAAATGATGACACAATAAGGCCACTTTCATCAAAAGGGGAGTAAGTCGGGTTTTTTTTTCATTATTAATGAATAAATGGAATTTCTATTGATTAAAAGTCACAAGTAGATAAATAAGGAATGATTCTCAACATAATTACCAAAATTTATATATTTGGAGAGCTGGCACTTCATAAATATTGGAGTAGTGCCTATTAAGCCAACGCGTATGTATGCTGAGGCTCCATAAATAAAGATATTAGAAGGTGATCACTGGCGTGCTTCATTATTTGTCTCTGTTCTCCCTTTTCATAAACAGAAAAAGGCATTTATTCATTACAATTCAAAACACAGATGTGCTCATTCTTTTGATAAAACTTGTGGGGGAGGAAGGGGAGCAAAATAAAAGTGGTTAGATAATAACATGATACAAAGGGGAAAAAATGGAAAGTAGAGATGCTGCCAGAAGAAAGGATGTCTTGGAAAACATGTTGCATGCCGTGCATTGGGTTTGATGGTGATGGTGATGATGATTTGTATCCATTGTTTTTGGAGTGCTGCCTTGGGCTCCCCGAGTCAGGGCTAAACATTGCATAAAGGCTTTATGAGAAGCCTGGTGCCAGCTTTGTGCACACAGCTGCAGTCCTTTGTAAATATGGAGACTCGGCTGCCTTCCTTGCTTTCCACTGCATTTGAGAAGTGTGGGGTTGCATTTGAGTGTGGGGAGAGGTGTTGGGAAGACTGAAAATGGGAAAACTCCTGGAATATAGTGTGAATTCTGTCAAAAAAATCCTGCTATTGGCCATCATCTCTTAAAGCACAATTCTAACCTAGAATTAGGCTGGCAATGTTAGGCCAGTAAAGTGTGGCTGGCACAAGGGCCACCACAAAGTGCATTTGGACCACTCTTGGAGTCAGGGAGGATGGGGTACGTTGTGGTTGGCCTCTCTGACTCCAAGAGTGGTCCAAACATACTTTACGGTGTCCCTTGTGCCAGCCTACCTCCAGGTTAGGATTGTGCCCTTAATCCCTGTTTTTTGCCCAAATTCAGCTAAACATATGCACAAATGCAGGCCAAAGGAGAGGGGGGCAGGGGATAAAATCCCTGTGGTCTGGGCCTAGGCCATGACAAAACAAGCTATATAGTACAAAACACATTTATTCAGGGGTGCATTTCCAGTACAGGTGGGCGGCCCAACCTAAGCTTCCCGGTGCCCATAGCTCCAATGGAGCCGAAATGGCTACTGCAGGATCCTATGAGTACCGCGACATTGCTGGGGGTCTCCTTGGGGTCAGGGATTGCTTGCACCCTTATGCCGGGTAGACTGCAGCCAGCACCAATGGGTCTCCTCAGCTCTGTGCTCATCATCCTTCCCAACCCAGTTCTGCCCCCTGCCCATCTCCCCTGGCCCAGAAGATCTTGCCTCTGAGAAGTGGTGTTGCTCTCCATTGGCGCTCCTTGGCAATGTACGCCTGGCGTTAAGGCTCTGCCTGGACTTCATTTCAAAATTATCACATAGTAAAGAGGGAGACCATGAAAGCCGGTCCTTGGATGCCTGTGTGTGCATTATTAGAAGAAGGCGGCCTGGGGAGGGGGGTGCAGCTTGGATGCAGCTGATAGGCCACATCCAAACACTCGTCCCCAGCCCATGCAGCCCTGATTTGGGCCATGTGGTGTGCTTGGACTTGTGCCCACTATATAGTGGATACAGACCCAAGTAGCCCATGGGGGCGGCTGACGTCTACCCCGGGGCAAGGGAACGAATATACCCTTGCCCTGTAGAGGCTCCCAACCTGCGCTGGATATAGCGCAGTCCTGCCTGTTCCAGCCCAGGTTAGTATTATTGTGCCCTTAGCGTTTCCTCCTTTTTGGGAAAACCACTGCCTCCTGATCGGTGCCATCAGGGGCGTCTGCTCTCCAAATATTCTGTGAGAATCCCCCTAATGCAGTGATCCACAAGAGCAAGTGCATTTAAAGTGTCCCCCCTCCACCGAGCACAAACAATCAATTAGCAGAAGTAAGGAGGTCTCCAAACTGAGTTCAGCCCTTTCTCATCCTTTGCAGAGAGGCTCCTCCACAAGTTCAACAGTGTGTTCAATCCCAAGGAACCGTGTGAAGTGGTCCCATGAAATCATGTGTGTCTGGATCACCCACTATTAAACCCCAAATTCTCTCTTGTGTCACATTGTTTTTAGAGCACTGGAAAAAGTGCAAATGTTTCTTCTGCAGCAAAAGCTTTTTGGAAAGCAATTGCAAACTGGCTGCCTGTACTGCATATAGGAATGGCTGTGAATTGCCAACGCCTATCTGTGTGTTCTGGTAATAGGGTCAAATTGATTAGTAAACTCTCTGATCACTCCATACTATAGCATGTAAAACTGAACTCTTTGCAAAGGGTGCTGGTTGACTACTGCTGCTGCTAAGTGAAAAATGAGCTTTTACAGGAAGTCACGAAAATGAAAGTAATAATTAAATCTTCATGTAACTTCTAGGTTGCATTGTAAGTGCTTAGCTCAAAAAAATTGTCTTTAACTCATGGCCCGCAGCAATCACATCTGTTATATTTTAGGAACAGCAATTAATGAGGTGGAATCTGGAGTACTGAGCTTAATTGGGCCTGTTTTGATTATGTGTATGTGCTGGGAATATTTCATTTGCTTGTACAAATTGCAAGCTGCCAACATAAGCCACAAAGCTCACCAACCCTTTGTGACTAGGCTTAGGATAATAAAGTTGTCTCCGTCACTGGATATGCTGCACTGGAAAATATTCAAGAGCTTGATAGAAAAGCATATGCACCCTAATTTTTCCTCCGCAATGGCCTCCCGTGATTATTAATGGGACATTACTCATGCATGTGGGTGCGCACTTTCAGATGTGTGCTGGAGCATAAAGATGCTTTCAAGCACAATCTCACATTGACTTCATTATTAGTGCATGGAAATAGAAAGAGCCATAGACATAGTGCAGAATCAGTTGCACGACTAGTAGGGTGAAATAGGAGGCACCTACCCCTGGGGAGCAGTATGAGGGCCTGTTGATGAACCTCAAAGCTCATGTCACGTATTTTAAAATTATTCTAAAAAGTAATGTTAATTTATGTATTGCTTTATTTTCAATGCGGAGGATCTGGTCATGTTTTCCAGATGGCACATGCCATTTGCTGTGCCACACTGCTCCAGATAGTGATTTCCGTGAGGCATAATGATAGAAGCAGACCATAGAGAGCGGAACCCTTTCAGAGTCTCCTGGTCTCTGCTCCTGCATCCTAACACAGTACAGCTCTTGAATGCCTTGGTCAATGTATCTTGACCTCCATAGTCAATGCATCTCCCAGGGACTGCAGACTGCCACCCTCCCCAAGACTGCTGCAACCCCCCCCCCACTCACCTGGAACCTCCAGAGCTTCATGCAACATTCATGGAGTCTCCAAAAGCATTCTGAAGCTTTCAGACGGCCCTTAAGTAGTACTTCCAGTTTTCATTGGAAAACGGGAAATACAATTGAAAGGCCTCCCAAAAGCTTCAGAACACTTCTGGAGGTCCTGCAGATATCATGCATGGCCTGCCTGGCCCTCAGGAGGACCCTGGAGGGCAGGCAGTGGCAGCTCCAGAAGGCAAGCGAGTGGAGGCGGCAGCTTGCAGGCATTCATCATGATGCCCAGGACAATGTGGCCCCCTGGACCCCTGTCTTGTATGCCTCTGCTTGAATGCAGCGGATGAGGAGGGAAAAACCTAGCCAGCAGAAATAGCTGCAGTATCAGCACCAGGCTGCCAGGGATCCAGGACTGAGAGCGCTGGGTGCCAATGGTACTGAAAGTTCAACCTGACTGGGTAGACTTTCTGATGTGGGGAAAACACATGTGAGGAGGGCAGTTGGAAGAAATTAGCAAACATTTTCGCTGGGGTTGGACCAAACTGTGTGTCCACCCAGGGCTGCCTCAGATTGTCAGGAAATTAAATGGGACAGCTGATGTGCTTGAATCAACTCTGACCTACAGCATGTCCAAATAAACTTGAATCATTTATTCCAAGGTCAGTCCAAGGCAGCTATGCAACTTCTGTTTCGCTTGTGAATACCAGGAACAATTTCTTCCAAGGGGATTTAAAAAAAAAATACAGAACAACCCTGTGTATGTTTATTCAGAATTAAGTCCCACTTTGTTCAAAGGAAATCACTCTACCAGCACACAGCATTCTTGCTGCAGTTGAAAGAAGCATCATTTTTCTTACATATGGGGCACAATTGTATCCAACTTTCCAGAGCCAATGCAGCTGCAGTGCAGCTCCGAAGGGCACAAACATTCCCTTACCTTGAGGAGGCCTCGATGACTGCCCCCCCCCACCACCACTGAATGCAGCTCATGCCCTGTTGGCACAGCTGCATCAGCACTGCAAAGTTGAATAGGATTGGACCTACCTACAGTATACGTCACATTCATTCAACATGTTGCATTCATGCAATTGTCATGTTATCTGTATTTTTGCATTCAGGTATATGCAAAAATAAGGGACGTGGTAGCACTGCAGGTTAAACCGCTGAGCTGCGAGCTTTCTGACCGGAAGGTTGGCAGTTCGAGACTGTCCCAGCTCCTGCCAACCTAGCAGTTTGAAAGCACGTAAATATGCAAGTAGATAAATAGTGGATAAATACTTCAGTGGGAAGGTAATGGCGTTCCGTGCGCTACAGTGTATAGTCATGCTGGCCACATGACCATGGAAGCTTGTCCTTGGACAAACGCTGGCTCTTCAGCTTAGAAACAGAGATGAGCACCACCCCCTACAGTTGGTCACGACTAGACTATTCAGTTGTGGGGAAATCTTTACCTTTTTATATGCAAAAATACAGGTGACATGACAATTCCATGAATGCCACATGATGAGAACACAATCCAGCACAGTATTTTAAACAGGTCATTGTTATGAATAACAATGCTAAGAATTCAAATGTTTGTTGACAGCGCTTGATACAATAATGGAATACTGCAATCACTGCACAAGATCAGGAAGCTAATCAAATGGACAGAGGTGCTACATAATTAACCCAGCAGAACTCCCTATGACTAACCTCTTGCTCTTGCCAACATTATAATGAGCTATTAAATGGTCTTTATGACCTTGATTATACATCTCATCCAAAAGACAACTATTTCACTGTCAGAGTGACCTGTTGCACCAGACCACGCGATTGGTTCGGTAATGACTGTAAAGGACAAGTGTCATCTATGGAGTCCATCAACTCTGCTTCCCGTCGCTCTGTGGCGTTTCCTTGAGGAACACTCACATCCAGCCCCATATCAAACACGCACATGGCAATGCAAAATCAAAGCTAGCAAAAACTCAACTCCGCTCTCTGCCCATCTTCCCCACCCTCCGAAAAGCTGTCCGTTTCAAATGCAACTGTATACACAATCTTTTTTTGATGAATAAAAGTGTTTGGCAGAAGACGTGTTTGATGTTTACAGAGCTTGCTGTCACGCAGCTTGAATTCATGTTGCCCTATTGCGCCTATGAAATCCCTCTTTTTAAAGGCAGGCGACTTTTTTTGAAAGATTTTGCCCTCTTTCTTTTGCTCTCCGTTTTCCCCTCCCTCCCCCTTCTCTTTCAACAAGCTGTCAGTCATCTTGTAAAATAAAGGCTTATTCTTATTATCAGTGGTGAGCTCCAGTTGAGGAAAGCAAGTAGTGGAAAGGTCAAGAGACTAATCACTGATATCCTTTCAGCAGCTATCTTCTTTCCTAGTCAGGACTTCAGCAAGAAATAAAGGTTAGAAAAAAAAGTCCAGCTTTTAGATTTATCTTTGATATTCTGCAAGATAGTCTGCTTCTTTCTTTCCCCCCCTAAGGCAGGAAATGCCAGTTTGTCCACTAAGTGATAAGTTGACTTCATGATATTTCACTCATATCGCAGAACATGAGAAATGAAACGTGTGCATGTTTGAATGCATCTGTATCTCTGAGGAAAAGAAAAACATACTGTCTCTGTGCCTTGATGTGGCACATTCACTTTGAAAAGCATGGTATTTCTCACCTTCCTTTCCTAAGTGTTAGGACTGGAGTAGCTGTTGATTCTCTCCTGCTTTCGGAAACATCTACTGTAGCTGTGGTAGATGAAGTAGACCATTTTGCAACACACAGCATTAGATGCCTATTTCCAGCTGTCACATCGGAAATAGTGATGTGGTATAAGACCACTGCTCCAATTCTATGGTACAGATAGATCTGTTTGTTTCCATTCTGTCTGAATGTCATGTCTTTTCCTTTGATTTCCGTTCTGCTCTCTACTGCTAACAATCTGTGTTTCTTTTTTTCCTGGCAACAAAAATACAGTCAATTCTCATTATTCGCTGGAGTTCCTGGAAAACCCAGCGGATATCAAATCAGCAGATACTAAATCATCCATACCGTGGCAGTGGTTCCCAACCTTTTCTGCACTGAGACCAGTGATGCCATTCAGGGGGAATGGACCAGAACGGGCATTCCGGATCCTAACGGGCTCCGTGGCTGCTTCTGGGTTTTGTTTTGTTTTTGTTTTGTTTTTCAACATTTGAATTTGAACTCAAAAGCGAGTTCCTGTTCCTAAATCATTTGAATGACACCACTGACTGAGACCCCCTTTTTAGGTATGATAACCTATCGGGATTCCCTTAAAACCTAGGGCCGGAAATGATGTAATTAAGCTGGCAGTCATGTTTTTCATAAATCACATTTTTTGAAAGTTGAAAGAGCTCCATACCCTTTTAAGAATGTTCTGAATGCTTTGTATCTACATGATGCCTATATCCAAAGAGTGCTTTGTGGAAAGAAGACAAAGAGACCTGGCTCCTTTATGGCTGCTAAGTATCAACTGGACTGTAGAGCACACAGTTCAGTGCACTAAAGTGCTTAAGCCCTATTGATTGCAATGGTAGAGAGTTGGTCAGTATTAGAACTGGGGAAAAATGCTATTTCAGAAAGCCATTTACCCACAAGCTCTTCATTTTTGAAGTGCCACTGGGCTATTTGTCTTCTAGAAAACACACAAAAAAGTCACCTCTACTTTTTTTTTTCTTTTTTAGAATTAGGAAGCAAAAAGAAATTACTAAACCATCAGATGTCATTGTTTGCGGGCAAATGGCTTTCTGAAATACCTTTTTTTTTCTTCATTGAGATTAAGAAGAAAATATTACAGCCAGAAAACAGGGTAGGTGAAATTGATTTCATTTAACAATAACCTTCCAGGCTTGCTTCACATCTTACTCAAATAACCTTTGTAACTAATTATAGTGGGATCTGAAAATAAAGCACTTCTAGGCTGAAGGGTTTTAGAAGTCATCAAAATTATCCAATGCTCAATGGACCAAAAATTCTATAAATTATTATCTTGCACTCCCTCGCATGTCTGCTTGCAAGTTAACATCTATAGAGCTGTGAGTGGAAAACACACATATCATCAAATGTTCTATTGATAGTCAGAGGTGTTAATAGCAGCAGAGGAAATCAATCATATCTAAACTCTCTTTCTTCTTTTCTCTTTGAATTAAAAAAAAGATAATCAGCATGCAATTTGTTCTTTGGTTGATTTTTTTTTGTCGTCCCCCCCCCATTGCACTCCTTGGAAAAATTTATTAACAAACATAATCTGCTTTACAATGCTCATCAGGGATGGGCTTCAACTCTGAATTATCGAGATGTCAAAAACCATTCTGAGCCTTACTAAGAATTTCAGAGCAGTTTGCTTGATCCATTCATTATACATATGGTTGACTTGCAAAAAGTGCCCGCAATGTTCCTTTCCAATGTTTCATTCATTATTTCTAGAGAAAACATGATTTATTCTTTTCTTTCACTCCCCCAACTTTCCTCTTTTCTCCCCTCCTTCCCAATACCGGATAAAACCCATTTTTCCAACCCCAGGTCCCTTAGGCAACCCACATAATTCCCTATATCTGGGGTTTTCAAACTGTGTGACATGACGCCTTAGGCACAGTTTGGGGCGGCGTGAAGCTGTGCTTCTCCAAACATGAAGGCTCTGGAGGCGAGAGAGCACAGCTTCCCTTCACTTCCGGAGGCTTTTCTGAGCCCCTCAGAGGCCACACGCAGACTCTGCAGGGCTCAGAATGGCCGATTTAGCCAAAAAAGTTAAGAAACCATTAAAACTAACATCTTAATGCCTTATAAGGCATTCTGAGGCCTGGAGCAGCCCCTGGTGTGGTTCCTTAGGCCTTATAAAGCATTAAAATATCACTTCTGGGTTCTCTCTGAAAACTAGAAGTTGAGTTTTTTTTGCCGAATTGGCCATTCTGAGCCCTGTGGAGGCTGCGGGCGGACTAACACGGCCTCTATGGGACTCAGAAAAGCCTCAGGAGAAGGTTTGGGGACGGCTGCCCTATGTCCTTTATTCCCTCTCTCATCCCTCTCTGTGCCTGAGCCATTGTACACTTCTTTCTCTTTTAAGGATTTCCTAATCCCTCTCTTTCTCTGTTTATAGCAACCTCTTACACTTAAGACCTAGCACTGAGAATGGAAACATTGCTTGATTTTGAGTCCCCTATTGTAAAATTAATCCCACAATCAAGTCTCTGTGTTGCAGCTTTCACCCTTGCCTCCCTAGTTCCCCACTGAACCATTGAGCATTGCCCCCTGCACAGAATCCCAGCACACAAGGTAGTTCTTCCACATATGCACATATTAGCTCATGTTTGTGCACACCCAGTAATACTGCAAGTGTGTCTTCAGATACAATTTCAGTGTTCAGAAGAGCCGTAATGCATGACACATGGTGATATGAGGCACATAGGAGGAAATAGATGTGTGTAGTTGCCTAGGAAATGCCTAGGACATGCTATGTTCCCAAGGTGCTCTTGAAAAACACAGATGTGCTCAAGAAAAGCCAAGGATGATTTAAAAGCTCAAAGAGTTTTCTTCCAAGTTGTCCTCATAAATCATACCAGATTCTGAATCATACAGGGACCAGCCTTTTCGAGCCTTTCTATAGCAGTGACTATATACATTTGGTGCTGATGTGGGTTGGTGGAAACTTTCTGTACAGCAAAGGATAAGCCACATGAAGAGAGGCATGTACTCTTTACCACTGGTCCTGGAAACACCATTGCACAAAAACCTTTCTTGCAGGCCAAGCCTAGACATGTCTACTCAGAAGGAAGTCCAATTCTAGTTAATGGGGCTTACTCCCAGATAAGTGAGCATAGGATTGCAGCCTGAGTGGCCTCCATGGAGCAGCCATAATAACTCATGGCGCCTTTAAAGAGTTCCATCCACAAATCTTCATAGTTTTGGAAGTTTGCTCCCCTCTGATTTTAAATGTCATTAAGCAAGCACATTACAATGCAGCATCCACTCTGATCATTTTTCTGATCATGGCCATGATATGTTTGATGCCCAACTTCCATAGTTTCTGCCTGCCTTATATTTTATTTCAGTTTGCTGTTTGGTTGGAATGTTATAATTTCCCAGCCATGATTGCCTAGCTAGCTTATCATTTAACATGGACGCATAACCCACCATTTTGTAGAGATTACTGTCAGTGCTGTTTGTTTTTGAATGCACTTCAGGCTATGATCTCCCTGGGAGTAAGCAAAGAGATGAACACTTATCATCTGATCATGGAAACAGGTGGATTCACGAAGGCCACGGCTATCTCTGCCACTTTGCTGCTCATTTTGAGTATATGCAACTAGGTTGTAAGGAACGAGATAATGCTGACTGAAGCAGTCCCTTAAAGAAAGAACACTGTTACTTTCACTGTTATGAACTGCCAACCTAGCAGTTCGAAAGCACCTAAATGCAAGTAGATAAATAGGGACCACTTCGGTGGGAAGGTAACGGCGTTCCATGCACTACGGCATATAGTCATGCTGGCCACCTCGGACAAAACGCCGGCTCTGCAGGCTTTGAAACGGAGATGAGCACTGCCCCCTACAGTCAGTCACAACTAGACCATTCGGTCGTGGGGAAACCTTTACCTTTACCTATGTTGCAATCAAGCTCTTTCAACCATATAACTGCCTGGCTTTATGCTCATCAAGAAAGATCATTGCAATGTACTGCTGGAGTAGGTTGTGTATCAAGGTTTCCCACAGCCCACACAGGTGTGTGTGTGTGCTTGCATTTGGCTAAGATCAGTCTCTCACCACAGGCTCATGAGGAAATAGTTCACATTTGCCATGTATAAGCAGGTCCTTCCTTTCTAACGCTGAGCATTAAGAAAAGAGACCTGAGGGTTTTTACCAATTGCATACATGAGAGGCTGTTTAAGAGCTTTCCACATCTTGAAATCTATACAAGGCATGACCCAGCTAAAGCGAAGCACAGCTTGCAGCCCTGTACTCATTTACTCCACAGTAAGATCAATGGAGTTCAGTGGGACTTGCTTCCAAGTGGGGCGTTGTTGAAGGGCGCAAGATGGCAGGCACAAGAGGCCGCCATTTTGCAAAGCCTGGTCAGTACCTGGTTGAGAGACTGCCCAGAATCTTATACATGCTCAGAATGTTGGCAATGTACAAGGAGTGAAGTGTGCACAGTGACCATGTGGAGGTCTGTGGTTCTGCTGAGAGTGCCCTGATGATGGCAACAGTGTTCAGGAGGCAGGAGGAGCCTGGGTGAGACAGCATTGGCAGCTGGGTGCCTGGTGCTGCTGTGAGGTCCTACAGCACAAGATGAGGGCAGAAGAGGGTGAGGCTGTTGCAGAGGGAGCACTGGCTCCTGGCTAACTGTCCTGTGCTTAAAGAGACAGGAACCGTTTGCTTCCTCTTGAGCCAGGCAATTGTGTGCATGTAAAGCCGCTCCCTTCCCTTCACCCGGCTTGAATTTCCCAGAACGGCTGCCCACTTCATGATTTCTGCGCAGATGCTCTCAGCTAGGGCTGACTTTAGGTCCAGGAGCCCTAAAGTTGAAAGGTTGGCCGCACTTGCTTGAGAGAAATGCTAAAGCCATAATCCTATCCATGCCTATCTGGGAGTAAGCCATGTTGACTATAACGGGACTTACTCCTGCGTAGACATGCATAGGAGTTTAGTTATAACATCATTCTTCCCATTTCTTTGGCTCCACCTTTAATGAGGCTGCCTGCAGTCTTTGAAAAGTGCTTCGCTTTAGATGGCTCATGATCTTAATTATCTACTGCCCTATAAATATATTCAAGATTATTACAGATATTATGAAATAGACAGGCAGCACCCATCCTTGACCATTAAAAGCCTGCTGAAAACAAAAGAGGGAGGAAATCCCAGGTGAGAAGCAATTGCCCACAGCACCTGCTTGTGTATCCTTCGCACTTGATGGATGCAGGATATTCTCACTTGCCTCAATCTTGACCAAGGAGAGAAAGGAAATTGTCCTGTAACCTTTCCAGTTCCTTTCTCCTGACACAGATCAGATTGCAATGCACTGTGCTCTGTGGTGCTACAATAATGAACTCTCCCTGGGGAGCTACGATCACAATTAATTCAATTATATTTCCACTTGAAATCACTCCTGTGTCTCTGGGACGTTATACGACGGGGAGTCCTTGATATCCTTTCACTCAAGATGCAATGAGATTTTTTTCTTTTCTTTTTTTTTTTTTGAGATCTAGGGTTTGGTAGTACAGCACATATATACTCACTTGGCATGTTGTAGATACAACTGAACGCTCCTCAAGACTGCCATCTGAACGTTGCAATCTATACACATGCAGAATGAATTTCCTGGCACTCTTGGTATTCCTTGACTCTGATGAGACCAACAGAGCAGCCCTTGTAGGCACAAACGTCTTGTGGTGCACTGAAGCCCCCATGTCCAGGAAGCACCAAAGCTGGTAGAGGACCATCTAGAGATTATTGAACATACTTAAGTCCCATTGAATATGAAGTACCTTAATATATATTGAAGCATCTGTCAGAGTTTTATGAAGGGTTTGAACACACTTAGCTGTTTCTGGGGCTGCTCCTATTGGATGAAACCAACAGAGCTGTAGGTATAAATAGACCCAAGATTTGAAAACAGCTGCACTTTAAAACCACTTTTGGCTGCAGTTTAAACAAAAACAATTCTAAGTAAACCTTAGTATTCAGTAGCTTTCACATATTAATGGAACAGAGATTGTGTTTCCCCTGTCCCCCACCCCTTGTTTTCAAATCAATTTGCTCAAGTGACAGCTTAGAGTCAGGAGAAAAAAAAAACTGGGTGGAAGAAAAGTTGTTCAGACAGACCCCAGACTTTCAGCACATAGGATAAACATTTCTCTCCAATATACGTTCTGACATTGTTCACCTAAGCTTTTCAATCAGTATCCCAGTGTCTTGAGGATAAATTGATAAAAAATAAATAATATACAATCCCAAGTGAACTGAATATAATACTGGAGAGGGAATGGAGTAGTTCATTTTAGAAAAAACAACAACACGGAGTAGTTGTTTTCTCTCCAATTTTACCATATGTTCTGGAGAAGAAAGGGGGAAGGGGAATAAAAGAAACGAAAGTAGTCTAGTGAAGTATTTAATTTGGTTTTTTTCCTCCTGTTTTTATTTGATTAATGTTCAGGTTTCAATCACAGCCTTGGCAGGCTGAGCCTGAAATGAAAAATGGTGGAAATAAATAAGGCCTCCAGGGAATGAGATTTCACTATATAGCCAGTGTGGACACAAATGGCCTTTATTTGTCAGAGTCCCAAAATTGGGGCTGAAGAGCAAGTCAGAGCATGACTTTCAAGAGTGGGCAGCATTTCTATACACTATACACTAATATGCAATGATCATTTTTTGAAAATGCCGGCTCGGCAAACGGGCTAATATTTTTGCCGCAGTTGAGGTTTCTATTCCCTGCCATTGTCCTGGCAGCATCTGTGCTGATTTAGTTAGCATATACGTGAGTGCGTTTTTTTGGGTCCCATTTCTCTTCCCCTCGGATGTACCCTTTTACAGAGTAATCAATTTCTCCTGAAGTAGATGCGGTGGCTGGTGAGGCAGGCAGCTGGCTATCCTAATGTGTGCAATTGAGCAAATCACAATCACAATCAATACCGGCCGTAGGTTTTTAAAAAGACAAATTAGGAATTATTGAGATGAGAAATACATCCACAGGGGGACTTGTGTTTTTTCTCTCTCCATTTCTCTTATCCTTTTTACGATTTCCTTCCGTCGGTTCAGGCTAAGTACCGCTGTCCCATTTGCCACAATGCCCAGCTCTCATGGCGCACTAAGAGACGCTGAGCGCTCAGTGCTTTTGAGAAACACAGCTGTTTTTTTGCAATTGGGCTCTTTTCAGGTGTCTTCGAACGTTCTGTTGAATGATCATCATGAAATACTCCAGAGCCACTTTTGCCATTCCTGCATGTTAATTAGTAGCACTGTGCTGTGTGTCTGCCAGAAACCACTTATGGGGTGGCTTCTATGCTGGAAGTCAGGCCTGGCCCATCATTGAGGCTGATTGAGGCAGTTGCCAAAGGCAGAACCTCTGTCCATTCACCCACTCTCTCCATTCTGCTCCTCCTTTTTCCAAGCCAGGGAGGAGGAGGGGGGAAAGCCTGGTGCATCACCAGGTAAAGGGGGCAGCATTTGTCACCAGGAGCCAGGAGGACTTGGAGCATCCCTGCTGAAAGTGATCAGCTGAACAGTCCCTAACAATGTAAAGTGATGCACGTTGGGGCAAAAAACCAAAACTTTACCTATAGGCTAATGGGTTCTGAGCTGTCTGTGACAGCTCAGGAGAGAGATCTTGGGGTGCTGGTGGACAATTCAATGAAGGTATCGACCCAGTGTGCGTCAGCAATTAAGAAGGCCAATTCCATGCTTGGGGTCATTAAAAAAGGGGTTGAGAATAAAACAGCCAATATTATCATGCCATTGTACAAAGCAATGGTAAGGCCACACCTGGAATATTGTGTCCAGTTCTGGTCGCCGCATCTCAAAAAGGACATAGTGGAGTTGGAAAAGGTGCAGAAGAGAGCGACAAAAATGATTACGGGGCTGGGGCACCTCCCTTATGAAGAAAGACTGCAGTGTTTGGGGCTCTTCAGTCTAGAAAAAAGGCGCCTGAGGGGGGACATGATTGAGACATACAAAATTATGCATGGAAGGGATAAAGTCGATAGAGGGATGTTCTTTTCCCTCTCTCAAAACACCAGAACAGGGGGCATCCACTAAAGCTGAGGGTTGGGAGAGTTAAAACAGATAAAAGGAAGTACTTTTTTACCCACCGGGTAGTTAATCTGTGGAACTCCTTGCCACAGGAGGTGGTGATGGCATCTGGTCTTGATGCCTTTAAGAGGGGATTGGACAGATTTCTGGAGGAAAGGTCCATCATGGGCTATAGGCAATGATGGATTGTGCAACCTCCTTACAAAGGTGGTGGGCTACTGGTACCGGGTGCAAGGGAGTGGCAACAGGATGTAAGCATCTTGTAGTCTCATGCCTTCCTGGGGCACCTGGTGGGCCGCTGTGAGATACAGGAAGCTGGACTAGATGGGCCTTTGGCCTGATCCAGCAGGGCTCTTCTTATGTTCTTATGTTCTTAACAAGTGTAAATGATGTAGCCGGTCCTTTGCACAAAAGTGTCTCGGGATTCTGTCAAGCCCATACTGCAGTGGCGCCGTTAGTTTAGCTCCTGATTATAGGTTAACATCCTTCAGATGGCCCTCCTGCTAACCAGCTGTCAGTGCAATCCTAAAATGTGCTGGATCGGTGAGGCCAGCGAGCCTGTGCCAATTCCAGCGCACCTTAGGTGGTGTCCAATACCGCAGATTGGTGGTATCCAAGGTTGGGGTGTGATTCAAGAAGCAAGAGCCAGTAGAAAGAGGCTAAAAGGGAGTGCAGCAGTTCATTGGAGATTGCTGACGCATGACCAAGGCAGCCTATGCATGCCAGAACTCTAGCCTCAAACGGCTGTGTTACACTAGAATTGGCCGCTCTAGTTTGTATGCCTGTGTGAGTTGCATAGATAGGGGCAAATTAGCAACATGGCACAGGGGTGATTTAGCAAGCATATACTCTGCTTCTATAATCAAAATGAAGCTTTTATATAAAATGCCAGCATAAGTATCTCAAGACTGAAGCGGTGGCTAAGAACTCACAGTGAGATCCCTGGACTGGACTGGGCTACAGCCTGATCACTTCTGGACCTGTCATTGTCCCTCCTTGCATGAGACAAAACAGAAAATTCAGAGAAAAGGCCCTGGAGCAGTAGCAGGTCTAGCTGAGGCATGGCGCTGCCTCAGAGGAGGTACAAAGGGTTGAAACTGAGTGTTCAGACCAGGTTTAGCAAACCAATGATGGCAGTCCAGAAGTTGACAGGGAGCTTCTTTATCTCCTCCCTGTGCAGAATTGCAGGAATGGTAGAATTATCCTGGCAGAAAGCTTGATTGCAGAGCTATAATGGGCTCTGGTTATGCCGGGGTGGGTGGGTGAGGTGACATCACCCCTGGCATCACCATGCCCTAGCACTGCTGCCCTGTCCCATCCCCAACAGCTGTGAATGCTCCACTTTGGAGTGAAACAGAAAATAGGGGAGGGCAGGCAGGCCAACCTCAGCTCCAGCTTCTTCCTGCTCTGCTTCGCTGGAGCACCCACCCTTCTGACAGCGCCCATGGCAGATGCAGCAACATGCCCCACAAACGCTCCGCCTCTGCTTGGTTATGTGTTGGCAAACTACTTGGCCTGACCGTTGATGGAAGGGTGATATAAGGACTGACTCAGAGCCCTAGGCATGTCCACTCAGAAGTACGTTCCATTATATTCAATGTAGTTTACTCCTTGGTAAGTGTGGATAGGATAGGCAGCCACAGTCCACTTCCCAGCATAGTGTCACAGGTGCTGATGAAGGCCATGATCTTTATTAAATATTTGGCTCCAATTTTCCAGGGCTAATTCATGACCTTTCAGACAAGAAAAAGTCCGAGGTTCCCCCCCCCCATCTTTACCAATTACTTGAATAGGTGAATAAGTGTCCCTCTGCTGTGGAGGATGCTCCTCTTCTACAAAGCAATGTACTATTATTCACTTACAGCCCCATCCTATGGTGCCAGGCTGCCTGTAGAAACAGCAGTGCCAAAACGCCTAACACTGCATTCTACGGGCACTGCAGCAGCTGTAGGAGGCACCTCGAGAGAAGGGGAAATTCTTCCCCTTCCCCTGAAGTAAGGCACTGGCCTGCCAATCGTCTCCTCAAGTCTGCATTGGCTATTTCACCAATGTAGGCTTGAGAGCCTTCATGATGGGCTGTGCAGTCTGGCATGGAGGATAGGATCTTGTGGTGGAGGCCACTGCCCCCTGCTCTCCCCTCCTCTGTCCAATTCCGCCCCCTCCCTGCCTTCCCCGCCCCAGCAGGCTTTACCGCTGGCCGGCACAGCGGGAGTACCAGCCAGTCAAACAGCACTGGTGCTCCCTCCTGGCCGGGTGCCATAAACATGCTTTAGGCCTGACCTGGAGTCAGTGTTGACCAGCAGCGTTGGCGATACAAGCCCATAGGATTAGGCTATTATTCACGTGATCACCATCTTGGATTTTGTTCCCTCAGTACAGTTCTGAAGAATGGGAAAGTCCAGAATGTTGTAGATCAGTGGTATCCAAATTGTGGGTTGGGACCCACCAGTGGGTCATGAGCCAATTTCAGGTGGGCCATGAAGCACCTAGAGCAGCCATATTGAAAATATGGGAAGATGGGGTGCTGGAAAGGGAGAAGGCTGTGTGGTTGTTTTGCTTGTGTTAAGGTTGTAAATTGGCTTTTTTCTTTCTGATTACTTTGCTATTGGAAAACGACTAAGAAATAACCCAACTTATTCCTGTATTATCAAGAAAGTAGCAGGCCCAGTGATGGCACTTCTGGCCATGACATCACTTCTAGTGGATCCCGGACAGATAGTCATTGTAAAAAGTGAGTCCCGGTGCAAAAAAAGTTTGAGAATCACTGTTGTAGATCATTTCAGTTCAATTATGTGGTGGAAATTTTTTTTTTTAATTTTTGAAGGTAAATTGAAATTATAAGATAAGAGGAGAGTTGTTTTATTTCTTCCATTGAAAAGAACTTAAAATAATCAATCTGTCCCACATGCTGGAAAAGAAATTAGACCTTTTAATCATTAGAATTGAATGCATCAAACAGCTTGTGGGAGAAAACATGAGTTGGATTGCATTAGCTGTGTTCAAATGTAGCGCTTTGTGTTTCCTCTTGTTTGTTCTGGAGATAGCACAAACGTGGCAACATTGCAAAATTGAAGGGTCACCTCTAATAATTGGCACTTTTTGAAGGCGTTATCATTAGTAAGTGTTTTCCAAGGTTCCCCAGTTCAAAGAATCCACACATTGCTCTATTCTAGAGCAGGCCTGGACAATTTATGACCCACCAAGCTGAATGCAGCCCACTGGCCAAGTGCTGTGGTCAACCAACCACCTGTATTTGCCACCAAGTTGGACCTGTAGCCATAGCCTGGTGACCCTGCATTAAGGAGATGTCTGCTTCTGTTTTTGTAAACATCCTTGGGGAGCAGTTGACATTCTGGTACAGAAATGCATTAAATAACTGCTGTAAAGAGCAATATATGGTCGCTTTTGCTTGCTACTGAAATTTGTAAGGGTATAATCCTCTTCCTGGAGGTGCAGTGCCTGTGAATGAGAGTGCAATCCTAATCTGGAATTAGGCTGATTTTTGGCTGGCACAAGGGAGCACTATCGGACTCAGAGAGGCCAGCCCCCATGTGCCATCCTCCCTGACTCCAAGAGTTTGTCCAAACGCAGTTTACAGTGGCTCTCATGCCAGCCAAACTTTGCTGGCCTAACTCCAGGTCAGGATTGCACCCTGAATCAGTGCACCCGTAAGCAGTGGTTCCTAATTTTTTTTGGACAGGCGGCTCCAGTGATGGGATCTGGTAATGAGGAAGCGGAACGCTGGACGGGACTTATGCATGATTGTCAGCCCATCCGTTCCGTTTCGCCGCCTGCCCTAGCCTCGGGGGGGGGGGCTGCCCCGGTTGGCGCACCCCACTGCTGCTCGCCCAGGCACCCGGCGCACCCCCACCCATCCCCCCCTGGCGAGCAGGCGCCCCGCTGAGGCCAGGTCAGCTGCGAAACGGAACAGACGGGCAGCCAATCATGCATAAGTCCCGCCCAGCGTTCCGCTTCCTCATTCCCAGATCCTGTCACTGGGCGGCTCCCTTCAGTGGCGTCTCTACAGGGGGGCGGACCTCTAAGTTTTGCAAGGAGCCTTAGCCTCCCATGTAAATCGCTCCTCTCCCTTGCTGCAGTAGCCAGTAAGCAACGCCAAGATGTTGCTTTTCCTCATGAGGATTGGCTAAAGTGGTGCAGGAAAGGAGCGATTTCCATGGCAAGGTTTCTTGCAAAATTTAGAGTTCCGCCCCCCTATAGACTGGCTCCCTTGACCTACTGGGCCGTTGACCATGGCTCCCCATAGGACAATAATCCTTTACATTGTATAGGGTGGTGGGTTTTTTGTGAGGATTCAGAGGCTTTTCTGGCTGGTTGGGAACCACGGTGCATAAGGATCAGAGGCATCTTGTTTGTCTTCTCTAAGCACTTGTGAAACGTGGCAAACGTACCTGTGTGTGCTTGTCCTATCCCCATCCTGCCCTGCCCTTCTGTTTGGTCAGGTTACAGAAGCACTGGAATTCATGTAAAGCAGAGGCATTCACACACACACACACACACACACACACACACACACACACACACACACACACACACACAATTACTTGCTTAGGATGGGAAGGTGTCTGGATTTTGGGTCTGCCTGGATTTTGGAATAATTGCATAATGAGAAATGCTTCCTCTTGCTCTTTTGACTGTTACACATTTGGACATCTGCTAGCCCTTTGGACATTTTTCAACAATGTCTGTATAGGCCCACAGCATAGAGCAGATAATAGAACTTACAGCCTGTCTGTGGGAATGAGCACAACACCTTTGAGTGCTCACACTACAGAAAGTAGAAAAAAAAGTCTTGGACTAAAATGTCTAGATTTTGGAATAGTCGCAATCTGTCATCATCTGTGCCAAATGACATAGCAGTGTCATTAGGGTATGTGCTGCATCCTAGAGGCCTTTTCAAGGTAAGGGAATGTTTGTTCCGTTTCCTTGGAGCTGCATTGCCCTTACTCCAGGGCTGAAGAGTTGGTTAGGATTGGGCCCTGGATTTTGGATGTCTGGATAAGGCATCATCTACCTGTGACTGGCAAAGGGAGTGTGGAGAAACAAATTATAAGGATTTCTAATGTACAGGGATCCATACAAACTATAAGGATCTCTTTTTGTGAAGGGGCTACAACTGTACAGGGCAAATTGTATGTTGAAAGAGGGTACATTTCCCCCAATTTTTCAGAAGTCACTTGCTATGAGTGTGTGTGTGTGTGTGTGTGTGTGTGTGTGTGTGTGTGTGTGTGTGT
>JAJKFI010000058.1:7683562-7734461 GCA_029204185.1 Lerista edwardsae | reverse complement strand
ATAATAATAATAATAATAATAATAATAATAATAATAATAATAATAATGATACTTGGATTTATATACCGCCTTTCTTAGGTCACCAGATTTCTCTAATGACTATAACTCAAGGCGGTTTACATGGGCAGACTTTATTCAGAAACCCGAAGGTTTTTACAATTTATACAGAAACGTTCTATCTTACAAGAACTACACACATACAGATGGATCTTTCTGGATTTAGTCCTTCTTTCTGGCCACCCATTTGTCTTCTTGCTGGCTGATAAATGGCTTCCCTGCTCCCACCAGAGAAGCGGCTGAACTTTGGCACAACTCCCCCTCTCACAAGGCAGCCGAAGCTCAGCTGTTAATCAGTCGCAATTAACGAGGTCTGCCGCTCTCAGAGACTTCCGGCTGTCCCGAACTGGCGACCTTCAGATCTTCAGCTCTTATCTTCAGGCAAACAGAGGCATTAACCCTCTCAACTAAATCTTCTCCAATTCAATCTCTCTCCTCCGATTTTCTGTTAATGGAAAATCGGAGGAGAGAGACTGAATTGGAGAGAGCCATGTTGAGCAGCTAATAGGGTCCATACAAAGGGCAACTTTAGGAAGTGTGGGACCTGATGCAACACTGGGGCCCCCACCCCTTGTGCCCCACCATTCACTGGGGCAAGCAGCAGGTGTGCCCAGGGCTGATGGCATCTACTGAGAACCATGGCACCCAGAAGTAGGTGGGGTGACATGATGACATCACTGCCAACTGCATTCAGGGGTCCATTTTGGGCCAATGTGCAGGTGGGACTACTGATGAGCGGGGATGTTCTGTTCATTATGCTGGCCTTGTGAGACACAGATGACCAGCAAGGTGCCACCTGCAGCAGTGGGCAATCTGTTCGCCACGCATTTGGGCCTAATCAGCACATTTGCCCTAAGGCTGGCTCTGGGTCTATAATTCTGTATGGAGGAAGACAAGTCTGAAGTATTCAGATTGTGGGGTTAACTCCATCATTACCATCCCTTTTCAGTTATTAACAACCCGGTTCTATTCGGATGCCACGCCAACGTCACACAGATACCAGTGTGAGGGTCGTCATATCCTAAGCCCATCCTGGCAATGCCACACCGACGGTGCACTGAAGCTGGCAGAAGGGCCAAATGTCAAGACTGTCCTGGCTCCAGTTACACTCTCAGCATCCATGGAAATACCAACACAGCCTGTCAGCCCTGGAGTGGCTTCCTGGGGGCAGCATGTTATTGCTGTGACACTGCCATATAATCCATGTGACGTATGTGTGTTATTAGTGTGATAGCCAATGAGGCAATCATTGTATCCTGTCAGCCCCAACACTGGCAGCCAGAGAATGTAGCCAGGGTGAACTGAGCAGAGGGTGGTGTGTGTGTGTGGGGGGGGGGAGATGCGTTCCAATGAGCTACCAATGCTGGGGGGTGTCTCGCACTGCCTGCCACGAGGCATCAGCCACTAGAAATGAATAATTCAGCCACAGGCACCACCTCAAGCATGGGGAGATGTCCCAAGATCACTGCACAGAAATGGGCACGCTTGCACTTGCGCGAGCGTGCACACACAAACACACACACTGGCACAAGGATGTCACAGTGGCATCAGCATCACAGGGGCAAAAGCAAAAGAAATTGCTAGGGACCCCTGCACCCAGGATTCCCTTCCTCCTTCCATTCCACCCATATAAACTGATCCATCCAAGGGCCACAGTAAAGAGAGGATGGCACATGTCTGTGTGTTGGCTAGAGCGGCTAGACCACTCAGAGAGTGGTCCAAACACACTTTATGATGTCCCTTGTGCTGGCTAAACTTTGCTGGCCTAACTCCAGGTTAGGATTGCACCCTCAGTGACCCCAGCTGCAGTGGGCAAGCATGGAATGAAACCACTTCTTATGGCTGGGCTAAGGAATTAGCCAGTGTGGCTCACTGAGAGTAACTGTGGCTTGCTGTCTTAAAAATGCTCCTCACATGCAGGTGAGGCTATCTTCTGTTTAGATAAAATGATTATAAGTGTTTGCTTTTGAAACTGTATTATCATCTGTATCAGTTCTTCTGCAAGTACATAATTAACCTGTCAGCCCACCCTGCAATAATAAGTGTGATAGGCAGGAAATATATTAGGAAAGAACTTCAGTGAGGTCTGCTTTCCAATCCGTCTCTCTCCTTCAACCAGCTTTCTTTTTAATTAGGCCCCAGGCATTAGCAGATTGTAATGAGTTGTCATATTATTGTTATCAATATATTTTTTCTTCCAAAGAAATTATTAAAGAATGCATAAGACCTCTTTAGGGTGTTCTATGGAGATTAAAGCTGAAAATAAAAGTGCCATTCTGTGATATGCACTTAAAGACTTTTTTAAAGGTCTATGTGTTACACAGGAAGAAGAAAATGGGCCCAAGGGGGAAGTATATCAAAAAAATTATCACGTAAATAGGCACAGAATGTAATTCTAGGATTAAGGATGTCAAGCGGAATGCTGAAACGCACAACGGAAAAAAGTAAACTTCCCAGCAGTACAATAGGATTAAAACAACATACACAATGGCAGGGAAAAACATTCAACTTTCGTGTGGGCTGGATCTGCATATGCATTTAAATCTGGACAAGACAGTGGGTTTCCTGACCACAGTGTGTCCTCCTATTCTGAATGGGATAGCACTTCCTTTGAAGGAACAGGTTGATCATCTCTCAGCTTCAGCATCCAGGTGTCTCTTCTTGACAATAATCTCGCCCCTGCATTTTGTACCAGCAGTAGCTTCCTTCAAGGTCTCCGAGGGCAGCTCTGTGGAGAGTGTATTGCAGCAACCTAAGTGAGGGGTTACTAAGACGTGGGCGACCAAAGCCAAGTCTGACTGGGTCAAGAAGAGATGCTATGCTATGTTCTGTTATGGGGTGTGCTTTTCAAACATGTGTTAACATGCACCCACAGGGAATATATACTTGGTGTGCTGGGACTCTGTGTAGTGGACCAGTAGCGACCCTACAGGGGGGTGGAGCACTACATTTTCCTAGGTGCCTTACCTTACCATGTAAACTGCTCCTCCCCCTTGCCATTGTAGCCAGCCCTGGCAGGGAAAGCAATGGCATTGCTTACTGGCTAGGATGACAAGGGAGAGGAGTGATTTACATGGCAAGGTAAGGCTCTATCAAAATGTAGCACTCCGCTTCCCCTTTAAGGATGCCATTGCAATGGACAATGGCACAGCTCAGTGGTTTAGCAGGAAAAGATGAGGGAGGTGAGGGTGGACAGTATCCTCACCTTTGCTGTAGGGGATAATTTACAAATTCATGAATTTTGCCATTCACATGTCTAGGCCCTAAACATAAACATATATTATAATATATAAACGTATATTCTAACATAAACATACATACATGCATAGATACATGCCTACACGCACCAATATAACCATCTTGGGTGCAGAGCGGCGGTGGCGAAGCCTTACTGTTCTCCTCAGCAGCCTCCTTTCTTCACGCCGATTCATCGCAGCGCTTCACTTCCACTGCACATCCCTCAGAAGACTCTGACCTGACTTCCCAGGAAGGGGAAGCAGCTGCCTGGCCTGAGGCTCTGCAATGATTGGATGCAAAGAAAGGAGATCTACGGGGTGTTCGAGTCAGGCTTCGCCACCACCGCGCAGCCCCATGAGATGATTATGCTGGTGCACCAGATCTGGCACTTGGGCAGGAGTTTGGAGGCCATAGTCTACAGTTTCCCAAAGTGTGCACAGTGGAATGCAGGAGAAAAAAGAGCCCAGATAGATTCACTTTGCTTCATCTGGGGGGGGGGGAGGGGGCTGCTCTTTGAAAACCTATGTATTCCTTATGGTACTACTACTTATTATTCCCTCCTCCATTAGCAACACTCCATGTCCTGACCTCACTGTGATGCACACTTCTCTGCCATTGCCTAACAGCCAAATATGTGGAGGGGAAGGCAACACAGCATAGGCTGATGTCAAAAAATGGGTAGGTTGAGTTCTCCTCCCAACAGTAATCTGTAGTCAGATGTAAAACATTTATCCAAGAAAAGCACTGAGGCTGGTAAATCCAAAACACAAGAGATAAGGGTTTATCTCCACTGCTGTCAATAACAACTGCAGAGTTCATGAGTCTGGTAAATGAAAAATGTGAATGCCTTGAAAACATGATTTTTGGAAACAAATATACATTTCAAGCTATTCATTTTGTGACTGTGAGAGGCTCATCTAGGGCTCAATCTTATGCTGCCTTAGAGCTCAGGGCTACAGTGGCACCAAAATGGCCGCTGCTATATCCTAGGTGGGCCAGGGAAGAAGCCGGGGGTCTGCTTGGGGTAAGGGAACAAACATTCCCTTATCCCAAGTTGACCAATGGATGTCCCAGTGGGTCTACTCAGATCTGCGCTTTCTATTCAGTGGGAACAGAACTGAGGAGAGCTGTTGGGTTTCCCAGCTCAGGAGAGGGCATAGGATTCGGTGGCAGAGTGTACCGCTGTCTCCAATCATCTCCAGGTCCAAATCCTCCCCTCAGGGCACCCTCTGTCCACCCAGTTCCATCTCCTCCCTCCTTCCCCCACTTCTCCCCACCCCCAAAAGCCTTGCTGCCAACCGGCAGCAATACTTACTGCTCAGTGCCCCTATGTTGCGGTGGTGGCAGTGGTGGGGGTGGAGGAGGAACCCAAAGGAAAACAGGAGGTAAGTAAAAACATTTTTAATTATGCCTAAACCCTCAGGCTGCCTAAGATATACACTCCTCAGATATACACCACCCATTTTGGTGGCATATGTCCAAGTAGGGGAAAGGGATGGGGAGGTTTTCAAACTATGACATAGGATTGGGCCCTTACATTATTTAGCAAGATAAAAAAAACAAAATTTTTAATTTGACTCCCACTTTTGGCATTCTCTCTTTGTACGCTTGCAAGAGCAGTAAGCTATTGAGTGAAAACGTGCACATTAATAGCATCATTCTACATTTCAGGATGGAAAACTACCCTGTGTCTCAGGTTATCCATTCTTGGGGGTAGGGAGCAGAAGGCTCAACATATTCACTGAGATCTTGCCAAAAGTATTGGAAAAAGACTGCAAGCAGAGCCCCTACTTGGAGAGGCATAATGAACGGAAATCAATCAAATAATGAGACACTAGAAGGAAACTGTGGATACTTTTGTAGGATACTTTGAGCCAAATCCCCCTGCTTCAGAGCTTTGTGAGGTTCCTCCAAATCAGCTTCAGATGGATGGCTGCTTGGTCTGACTTTTCTTATCCTTCTTCTCTTTGTCTACCTGCTTGCCTGGAGCCTTTTCTTGCATAAATGGAAGGTGGCTTCCAACTAGTGAGGGGGAGGAGCAAGAGAACTGGCTGTTCTGCCAAATTCCCTGCTGGGCCTCCCCAAGGGCCCCAATGCCCACACTAGGCTCAAGTTTCCCCTCCAGAGCAGCCTCAGAGATAGGCAAGAGGGAGGGGGTTCATTCACTCACTGGGCCTCCTCTCTTCCAGCAGCTTTGATTGGGATCACTGGCTGGCCAGCCTCCTCCAGACTGCCCTCATCACTGGCTTAGCTCCAAACTACTCTAGCACCAACAAACCCCACCACCAAACAATAGGCAGTCAGCTTGCCCAAGCCACAACTGCCTCCTTCACTTGGTGGCTCCAGGGGCGTAGCAGCCATACAACAATTCCCAATGGTTATTCCCCACAATAACCTTATCTTATCCAGTCCAGCAATCCATCCGTCACTCTGTCCTTCGGGCAGTCAGTCCATCCAGCACTCCATCAGTCAGTCCCCACCCATCCAGCACCTACCTGGTGCCGTCCTCCAGCACCTACCCAGGGTGCTTTACTCCAGCTCCTGCCTCCCACTTTATACTGAGGCCAGCCAATCGGTGTCTATTGCTAGGCAGGTTTTACCATCAGCCACACCCATCTGCACCTGTGCTGGCCTCCCTTCATTGCCAGGGGCCTCATCAGCCTACAGCAGTGCTCCGGAGGCTTGCAAAGACCTTGGGGGTTTCTTGATTGGATGGTACTTTAGTTGTCTTTACATTCCTGTATGATCCTTTTAGTTCATGTTTCTGGGACTGAGGGTGGGAATCAAGGGGTCATTGGGACCTGGGTGCCGCCACCACCACCACCACCCGCCCTCCAGGGTGGCTGCCACCTGCTCTCCGGGGCCCACCCGGGGGCTGGGCAGGTTGCGTGCAGCATCTGCAGACCCTCTGAAGGCTTACTTATTGCAGCCGTCAGAAGGCCTTTAAGAGTTGCTTCTGGTTTTCACCAAAACCCAGTAGTAAGGCTTAAAGGCCTTCTGAAGTCCACAGTAATCCTTCAGAGGGGCTGCAGAGTGCATGCATGTCACATGAAGCTCCAGGTGAGTCGGGGGGTGGCATCGGGCAGTTGGGGGGCAGGCAGTGGGGGAAGGTGGCAGTCTATGGTCCTGGCCCCAGGAGGCCCACGAGCTAGAGCCGCAACTGTTCTGGGGAGACACTGTTCCACGTGCTACTTCCTCTGGAAATTAAGCGAGCACCTACAAGGAACCACGTCTTCTCTGCAGTGGTCTCACACTTTACAGTACTCCTTCCACTGGGAGGTCTATCTTTCTTTATATTTGGCAACTTTCTGGAGAGAAAATGTTTGTTTTTAAGTAAGCATTTGGAGCACATGAAATATAGTTTAATTTGTGCTGCAGAAAAGCATTTCGCAATGTTTTTTTTAATTGTTTGGTTGGAATATGCCAATCGTTTTAATGAATCTGTAACCCATGCCACAGTGAATGGTAATGAGACAGAAGTGAAACAAGCACACAAATGAATGAGTGATAAATAAATAAAATTCTATACTTACAGCACAACAGTGCAATTTGATATGCATATTTATATTATGTGCTAGCTCAATACACCCACATAGTTTTGAGAAGGGCAGGAAAGAAAGAAAGCAAACATATTTCTTCCAAGAGCTCAAACACCGTTCAACCTTTAGGTAAACTGTCTCAGACAAAGGCTGACAATTGAAATAATAGTCACCAATTTCATACTGTAGTGATGCATCTAGAAGTGTATTATTTGAAGAGCTAAAGATAAAACAAGTTTTGCATAAACGCGGGGACCATACAAGCACTAGCCCAGGGGTGTCAAACTCATTTCATATTCATGATGCCTGCTGGGGGCTGGAAGTGACATCATCAAGCAGGAAGTGATGTCATTAAGCAGGTCATGACCAGAAATAAACACTTTTTTCCCCTCTCTGGAACACATTCACTACAAATGACAGAGGAGAAAATACATAAATCTTGACCATATTTTCAAGAAGGGAGAGTGGGGTGCCCTTTCAGCAGTGATAGCACAGCTTAGCAGCTGGTAGCAGCTGTTGGTGGTGCTGGGAGAGCCCGAGGGCCTGATAAAGATTTTATGTGGTTTCCATCCAGCCTGTTGGCCTTATACTTGACATCTCTGAACTAGCCTCTCAATGGGAAGCTGTTTCAGGAGTAGTTATAATTCCATAGAACATTTTGCATATGGGAAGTCTCACATTCAAGGTGCAATCCTAACCAACTTTCTAGCACTGAGGTAATGGCAATGCTGCCCTGGAGTAAGGGAACAAACACTGCCTTCCCTTGAGGGGGCCTCCATAACTACTACTCCACTGCAGGATGCAGCATGTGCCCCATTGGCACAGCTATGTCAGTACTGGAATGATGGTTAGGATTGTGCCCTCTGTCTCCAGCAACACCAGGTATGGTTGGAGATGTCAGAACCTGGGACCTTCTTCATGGAGAGTGAGCATTCTCAGCTAGCTAGCTAGCAGCTAGTTTAGCTGGTAGCTACTAAGCAACCAATTTTCCTCATGAATTAAGGCATTCTTTTTTTCATTGAGCAGCCTTTGCTTTGTGCTATCTGTGAGTGATACACAGGGCTAAACATCTTTGGGCATGTGAGCAAAAGGAAGGAAGAAAACAGACAGGCTATCATAGTGGGAGGCCATGAGGGTGGTAACTGTGTGGCCATTTCCATTGGTGAATTCACCCGCCAATTAATTTCAATTAATGTTTTAGAGATTTTCAAAAAGTGGCTGCACCAAATTACCTGAAACTTGCTCTGTAAACAGTGTAAGGATAGACCTTTTTAGAGGTACAGTTGTTTTGACTGTCCACCCATGTCATCATTTAAGAAACAGGGGCAGAATTTTGGGTTTTTTTGTTTTATGGGGTGCCGTTTCTGAATCTGATTGGGGCCCCCCCAAATCTGAAATGAAAGTTGCCATTTTAGCTTCCTGTGTTAGGGCAGGGGCTAACCTTTCTCACTGAGTCAACTTTAAAGCTTTCAGGTACAATTAGCACCTGTAATAATTTTTTTAATAATTGGCGGGCAAATACACCGATGGTAGGAAACGCGCGTACTTCAATTCAAACTATGGGCTAACTTTGTAGAGGCTAACTATCTTTTTACTTTGGGGGACAAGTTAGGTGAAAACATAGACACATATCTCCTAATTGTCCTGTGTTATTTTTTAATGTTCTGATGTCTTCAGAGACTGTGAATGAATTATTGCATCTGGCAATAAAAAATGTTTTTTATACTCCACAAAACTGTAGAAGGCAGCTCTAGATCAAATATCATAAGGCTGTAGGCAATTTACTACCATGTTTACCAGAATAAAGCATCTCACTATGAAGACAGGCTTCATGAGGACAATTACCAGAAAGCTGCAACATGCATTCCTACAGAAGAAACTTGATCACACCTATTGAGTCCTCTAATCACTGACAGGGACACGACTTAGCGACTGAACAACAACAACAACAACAACAACAATCACTGACAATTGCAGAGCAATTTAGAAAGAATCTGCATTTTAGAGTGAATAGTCACTAATCACTGAGATTTACACAAAGCCATTTAGAAAATAGGTGACCTCTGTGTTACAAACAAACAAAAATAGGTTGTTGTTGCCTTATCAAGGTACAGAAATACACACAGTCTACTGCTCACCTGGTTTCTCTGAGCAGATTTGGGTCTAAAGCAATTGATCTAGATATCTCACTGCAGACACAAAGCTCACAAAGCTGATTTCTCACAAAGCTGATTCATGCTGTGAGGGCCATCCTGTTCTTGCACCATGGCAGGAAACTTTACTGTGCCATAGCTTTACTGTGCCATACTTCCCCACTGCAGGGACATACTAGCATATGTAATGTACACAATCTGTAAGGCATCTTTGCTTTCAGTCATCAACTGTAGCTTTACCTACTAGCTGAAGGGAAAACAAAACCCATGATGGTGCTTGTGTGTGTGTGTGTGTGTGTGTGTGTGTGTGTGTGTGTGTGTTGGGCTGTTGGCTCTGTGAGAAGAGGCATTTCATTTCACCATTTGCCTGTGGAACTCTCTGCTGAGTGAGACTATATACAATTTGCCTGTGAATAACCAGAATTGGCCAAGCCAGAGGCCTTCAGTTCCTTTGTGCCTGGAGGGCCAACCCTATCCAATTTTTCAGAACTGGTGCAACCTTTCTAATGAATTGTGCACTGCACATTTGTGGACAGGTGGTCAGGGAAGCTTCTTCAATGAAAGGGGATATTTGTGGTCCCCCAGGAGCCTAGAATTGTGTGACCTTTCAAGCATTTCTTCTCCCATTTTCAGAACCAGGGAAGAGGGGCAACATTTGTGAAAAGTAGCTGTCTCAGAACCTTGCCAGTATTTTCCAAAGCAGACACTGAATCAAATAAAAATCATGTAGCTGTCCTCTCTCTGCCCTCGAAAACTGGATCCCAGTCAGATATTTCTGTCTCTTTGTGTGTGTGTGGGGGGGGGGAAGGGGCTGAGACTCTAGCATCATTCAGTTATGTTTGCAGAGATGGTGGGCTATTAGCCCATCTATTGAGTCCTCTAATCACTGAGAAATTGGCAAGCAATTTAGACAAATTTGCATGTAGAGGGACCATTCACTGTAATCACTGAAGCCATTTAGAATATCACGTGACTCAGTGCTAAAATCTCAGTGCCTTATCAAGGTACAGAAATACACACAGTCTACTGCTCACCTGGTTTCTCTGAGCAGATTTGGGTCTAAAGCAATTGATCTAGATATCTCACTGCAGACACAAAGCTCACAAAGCTGATTTCTCACAAAGCTGATTCATGCTGTGAGGGTCATCCTGTTCTTGCACCATGGCAGGAAACGTTACTGTGCCATAGCTTTACTGTGCCATACTTCCCCACAATCTGTGATGCATCTTTGCTTTCAGTCATAAACTGTAGCTTTACCATTTACCTACTGGCTGAAGGGGAAAAAAAAACCATGATGGTGCTTCTGTGCACTCATGACCCAGGTTGCAGGCACTGGCATGAGTACCTAGGGCCCAATCCTTCCAGTGGTGATCCAGCTGTACCAGTGAGGCATGTGCTGCATCCTGCAGTGTGGGGACAGTCACAGAAGTCTCCCCAAGGTAAGGGTACAACTATTCTCTTACCTTGGGGTTTCATTGTGGCTGCCTCAGCACTGAAAAATTGAACAGGATTGGGCACTTAGTTGCTTCACTGCCTCAGAGTTCCTCAGGAGGCCTCAGAGTTCCTCAGGCTAGTGACACTCAGTGACACATACTGGTAATAAATTATATTAGTTGTACAATCAGTCTTGTCAATGGTGCAAGAACACAGAAGAAGATTCAAATACGCTTCCTCCAAATCAGCACCTGGACACAGTCCAATGCTGGGAGATGGGACTGATGATTTTGCTTTGTTTCACACAGGAATCATCCTTGTAGCAACTAAAGGGTTATTTCTTGCCTCTGTAGCTGCTAGAGGACAAATCAATGTAATGAGAAAGATTTTTTTTTTCTCCACAGCTTGTTCTAGGGCTGGGGTGGGTGAAAGGTTGACCTTATATCAGTATATCAGTTCTGAAGCTGCAAGCTGCAGAAGCCAGCTCTGAAAAAATAGGGTTTTTCCCAACATGTTTATAAGGCAGAGAAGGGTCAAGGAAAGTTTAGAAGACTTCTGTCTCCATCTCATTAGGGGGGTGTAAAACAAGTACCAGAAGTCTGCAAAAGACCTAATTAGCCAAATTGTAGCACTCAAACCTCTGCAAAAAATTCAGTTTTGCAAGAATGAACTTCTTACTTCAGGATTTGTACTCTAGGGCCCCCTTCTGGAAATTCCTGAAGTAAGCAAGCTGTATGCTCAGTGAACAATGAGTTTTTCAGGGATAAAGGTAGCTTTTTTTCAACATGTCCATAGAAATTGATACGCAGTACCTTGGATAGCACACCATTTTTGGACAGTAAACATTAAACTTTCAGTACCACTGGCGGGCAAAAACACCAGTTTCAGTTCAGGTATATGGGAACACTTTGACATGGTTCCAAAAACATAATTGCCCTGAGAAGGGCAGTGGCTGTACATGTTCCAAAAGGCAAAAGACTTTTGCGCAAAAATACCCATGGTAGCAAATGGGTTAAGTTGTCCACAACTTAATCTGCACGTCCTGTGATCATGCAGGAAAATCTAGGGACTGTACAAAGGACTTGGGTGACTTTTTAAATTGGAGACAGCAGGTACAAGCCCAGATCAGCAAGTCTGATTTAGCCGTCTACAGTTGCTCATTACTCACTCAGGCATGATGTTTGAGTGGCAAGACATGGAAATATCAGAGGACATGTGCCCTCTTCCCTGACTCTGAGAGTGGTACAAGTGCTCTTTGCAGCGCCTTTATGACACTCCTAGGCCAGCACAAGGGACTTGTGCCAATCAAACTTCAGGTTAGGATTGTGCCCTTAGCCCTAATAGCCACAGGCTTAGGAAGAGTGCCGTGGATGGAGGTGAGCACAGCAGGCGCTGGCTATGGCAGGGTGCAGCAGCACGGAAAAACCCATACGCTTCCCCCCCCCCGCCGTCCTCTCTTGCACTCAGATTGCTCCTAAATGGACGTGGGCATGGGGATGTGTGGCTGGGTGACGCACGGGGGTGGGGCAGCCATGCTGGGGGGGGGCGTGCGTTGACGTCACCCCACCCCAGGTGTGCTGCAAGCTGAAAATGGCTCTGCTAATAGCTCCCAGGGGCTGGTCCTCTTTTGGATTTGTCTGTGGCCTGGGACACCAGCATCACTGTTGCTGTGGTAGCAAAGGAAATGTCAGAGATGAGCTGGCACTGGGGAGGAGGATGTTATATAAAAGAAAACTTGGCCAGACATAGACATCCTATTGGGTGTTCCAGAGTTCTAAGACATGTGCCAGAATGCTCTTTGGCTGCAGTGCTGGCCTCCTTAGACAAACACTAACCCTGGAGACTCCTGGCTTAAGAGTGTGTCGGTATATGGGTGAGATGCTAACCCACACACTCCTGTTTTCCTACACTACAGGTGTGCCGTATCCAGTGGTGTCATCCAAATGACTTAGGAACAGGTACGCACTTTTGATTGGCACTTGTCGGGGTCCACCCACCAGAAGTGACGTCATAAGCTGGAAGTGATGTCGTGATTGTTGCCATGGATGTGATCATGTTTGTAATAACTTCAGCTTGTGGTTAGTGTTGTTTTAACTTCTATTGCTTTGCTTTCTAGAGATGTGTATATACATATTTTGCTTCAACTGTTCCCTGGTTAAATAGCAGGGGCCAGCTTCGAGTGGGCGGGGCCAGCTCAACTTCGAGGAACCGGTACTCGCATAGTGGTGCGTAGTGGGTGCATGACATCACTGGCCCTATCCATTCTCATAACACATCATACTGTTATTACGACGGACAGTTATCATCAATATAAAAAGGAAGCCCCTGCCCCAAGGGGATAATTCCATTCTGGATCACTGGCAGGTAACAGAGGTGAGAAACATGCAGCGTTGAAACATCCACCCACTATTTAACAAATGATTCATTCTGAGTGTTGCATTTTTTTAATGTCACTTTAAATGTCTGACTTGCTCTTTAAATAAGCAGCAAACTGACAATTCAAATAGCACTCAGATGCATTTTTTGCCATGCTGTGATACAAACACAGGTTGTGTTAAAGAATGAGGGAGAAACAATCTTCACACTGTTTCCTTTCTTCTGAAAGTGTCTTACTTCTTGTTCATTGTGAGCCATTCAAGTGCTTAATCTATACAACGGATGTTGTTGAGAGTGTAATACAATGCCAACTGGAGCATTAATACTTTCTTGTATAATTTCCATGTGCCACAAAAACACTGCCATCCTTCCTTCCGACAAATGCTATTGTAGCACTATCTTTAAAAAAAAAATTATAGTAGAGTGGACTACAGTGATTCATCAGACAGTCTTGAGTTCTGCTTCTTATTCTCTGCTAGAGTATTCATGTCCAACACAGTCACCTATTTTATTTATTTTGTCTTATTGTTAGTATATCGTTCTCAGTCGGGGAAACAAATAATATGCTATTGAGAAATGTACAAGTTGCTATTTAACGGCAGCATTAAATCGTACAACATAAATAGGCTTGATTTTCAGCATGGAGCAGTTGCATCTAGCAAACCTAGTCATTCCACAACAGTGGTGTGAATAGCAAATATTCTCTCTCTCTCTCTCTCTCTCTCTCTCTCTCTCTCTCTCTCTCTCTCTCTCTCTCTCTGTGTGTGTGTGTGTGTGTGTGTGTGTGTGTGTGTGTGTGTCAGTGGGAAAACACAATCTTCTATTCATGCTGAATAGAAATGGCAGCGGTCCTTTATTTTGAAGCAGATTTGCATAATGGCTCTCACAATGCAATCCAGAGAGCAAAGGTCCAGAAAAGAAAGCCTATTTGCGCTTAATTAGCCTGGTTTTATGAAAAATGGGACAATTTTGATTAATTCATTTTGAAACTATGTCAGATCATAGCATCATTCCAAATCCCATAATTTTCTATGCATACAAACAAATGATAACCATTCAATACTAGTTAATGCAATAGCAGATTCCCCCCATCACACACACACACATTCTGCACTTCTTGACTTTTCCAGCCAGCAACAATACATTTATGACTTGTATCTCTCTGTCTCTGTGACATGCAACCAAAAGGGGGCAGCACCTCTTCTGTCATTGCTGCTGAGTACATTAATGACATTGCCTTCTGTTATTCCCTTCCGTCCAAAGCATGTGCAAGAAGCACTAATTGCAGATGAGGAAGTCAGCCATTTTGCATGGAAAAGCAAAATTGCCTGGGCTTACTGCACTCCCACAGGAGGAGAGATTAGCTAGAATCTTTTGAAATTTGATCTTACAAAACACTGAACATCTCCTAAAAGCAGATTAGTGCTTAGTAATATTCCTTTGCACAGAGAAAGCAGCAACCTTTTCACCCTTCTAAAGGTGATTGGAGGTATAAATGGGACTGAAGGACTAGCTAAGCATTACCATTTGGGGAAGTAATTGTTACATGTCCCACTCTGAGTCATTTACAAGGAATGGCCTGTTTTTCTTCACAATGAGCTGACCTTTACATTATCCTCCTGGTCAGAATCAGGTAAGTTGTTCCCCCGTGATACAAAATAACCATGAATTGAGCTTGGCAGCCTGCTAGGAAAACAAGGGCATGGAGATAAGTGGACAACAACATAGCAAGCTTTTTCACATGACTTCATGAGAAAGAAGATGGAGATGACACATTGCAGCCACACTGAGCCATGGGGATCAGCCTGTCTAGTCCTGCTGTGGAGGCTGCTGGAGCTGACGGGAGAAATAACACCCGTCCCTTGCAAGGAGCCTAAGCGACAACAAATCCCCAGCCTATAAGGGCTGGAGAGTTAAAGCCAAGACAAGTGGTTCCACACTATAGCCTGGTGCAAAGGGCAAAATGCCCTGGAAGTGATGTCATAACAGGAAGTGACATCACAGTAGTATTTCCATTTTCTTGAGGTTTTGGGGGCATAACATTTGTTAGAATGAAGATATTACACTCTGGTCAATTTTTTTGCATTCTGCATTAAATTTTGAACTGATTTGTATATAACATGATAGTATTATTCATACATACCAAGGTTTTCATAATTTTGGCCACTAATGTCAGGCTCAGCTTGTTGCCCCCCAAACCGGTTGCCCGGTGCAATTGTACCCATATACTTCTTTAGCTATGCCCCTGCGTGGCTCCACCTTTGAGGGCAAGCAGTGCCATACCCATCCCCACCTCCTCAAGGGACCCTGATGCAACCCAGTCACACCCTGACCAACCATGCCAGAGCCCAAACACCCACCAAAACCTAGCTGAATTGTCAGATGGTGTGCAACCATGCTCGGCCACCACAGCTGGGAGCAAGTTGGAAGAGGATCACTCAGAAGCAGAAGCCGCCACTGCCAAGGGAAAAGCAAAAAATGCAATCTGCCATGGCTCCAAATTGAGTCTCCCCCATCTACTTACAAAACATCAAGTAGGCATCAGTTTGGAGCCCACACATAGCTTACAAAGGCTATACCTCATAGCCACCCCACTCTGTACATCTTCTGTTTGCAGTGGACATGCTCCGGGGTGTTGGGTTCCCAGCAACGCCTGCTCCCATTCATTTCAAATAGAAGAAGCACAACATGGGGTGGCCGCATGACGTGGTCTTTGTCAAATAAAGGGAATGGGGACAGTGGGCTTGCCTTCTTGTTTGCTTGCCTGCCTTCATTCCATGGGAGTGACACATGCCCAGATGCAGCAGTGGGCTGGAGATTCAGGTGACAGTGGGGCACGTGCTGCCCCTGTTCCCAGGGCACAGTTTGAATACATGTGATTCAGCTTCCTTGCTAACCCTCAGTTCTCTGTGGTTCAGAATCAGTGACCCTGTGTAAGCAATGACAGGTTCTGTCTCAAAGCCAATAGTAGCTTGGAAGTGGTTTTAGTGGGAGAAAAAGTTTTTAAAAACTCCCTTCCCCTTAGAACTGATTGTGATCAACCTACGTGGGTATGTTTTTTTTCCCCTTTTTTCTTTGTTTTTAAAAGAAAACACAAGGGCAAACAGTGTGTTTATGATATCATGCCCTTTGTCCCATAGATCTATCATCAAAGAAAGGTGAGATATAAATGAATAATACATAGCCAGTTGCTTTTGAAAAGCCTCATCATTCCAAAAGGTGCTCTTATATTGCATGGAATTTGAGTTACGGTGGAGGAGAATGGGGTGTAGACAATTCACTATTGCAAGCTTTGGAACTGCATTACAAAAAGGAGTGCTTTAGCCTCTTGTGCGGAAAAAATACACACTTTCCTATATTTGCCAGGTCTGTATTCAGGCCACTAGGGTGGGAGGCAGTGATGTCATGCAGGGGGAATGCGGGGGAACTCAGTTCCACTAGTTAAAATTAGGGCTGACTCCACCCACTTCACTCTCCCTCCTCCCCCTCCCAATTCCTCTGCAAAGAGCTTTTCTTCTTGGTTGGCCGGCACTCAGAGGGTTAAAGGGAGGGACTCCAGATTCCTAGGGGGGCGAAGGCAGTGATGTCATTCAGGGGGAATGGACCAGAACGGGCGTTCCGGATCCTAACGGGCTCCGTGGCTGGTTCCGGGTTCCCGACAAGTGCCAATCAAAAGTGAGTTCCTGTTCCTAAATCATTTGAATGACACCACTGGTGGGAGGCCATTGCAGGGGTGGGAGCAACTAATTTTTGGGAAGGTAGAGGCTTCTTTTGTAGCCATTGGTGGTGCATTGATGGTGGCTGGTGGCACATTTAAACCTTTTCTTCCATTTACAGTAATTTTTTCACTGCCACCCTTTCAGGGACTGCCAGTTGGTAGCCTCCATTTTTCTTCTGCACAATGCGCCAGACATAATGTCACTTCAAGGCACTATGGGAAAGAAAAATGGCAACTTCCAGTTGGCATCCACTGAGAACAGCTCTGCTGTGTCAGTGGGAAAATTTTTTTAAGAGAAACTAGAGTTAAAAGAACTGTCAGCCACCATAGCAGCATGTGGAAAAACCTGGAACCAAGTTTGCTGCCGCCTCATTTTGCCTCTACCTCAAATTTTGTGTGCCATGTCCCCTGCAGTTTCGAATGAAAGTTCACTTTTACCTAAGCACTAGTATTTGCTTTCCTAATGCAGTATTGAGAATAGAAAGTTGAAAAATAATTAGGAAGCCTGCATTAAACATAATATTTTTTAATGTGATTATTTCTGTTATTTTAAAATGTACTGCTTCCTAATGAATGCAGAAAATGTATGTTCTGCCTTGAATAAGAAACTTGGCTAGGGCTGTTGCTACTGCTTGGCAACAATTAATAGAGGCAATTGTGTGAAAATAGGACTTTTTTTTTCCTTAGGAGATCTCTTCCCCCTTGCTGCTTATTAATCACTCGAACTGAGAACGCTGTTTATGACATTGCCTCTGACTGAAGATGTCAGGGCTGTCACAAACAAGATGGGAAGATGTCTAGTGGAGAAACAGAGCTTTCATGCAAATAGCCTCACATCATAAAAACAGGAAGGCAAAGCGTTGATAAAAATAAGCAGAACTGTCTTTAAAAAAGCATGTTCTGAATTTATTCTTGCAGGCTCAGCAGCTCTTTTGACTGCTGATTATTATTTTTTGGAAAAGAGCCAAACAGAAGATGTACTCTGAAGGGGGTATCTTGATCTTTTCCTCCTTTTTCTGAAGCAGCCATTTTAGAGCCATCTCTGGACTACCGAAGAGGCAGTGAAAACAACTTGCAATACCTCAGAATTCTAAACAGCAGTTCAGATGAAATTTTTTGTTTTGTTTTTGAAGTGCGAGGAACCATTTATTGTTGGCTTTTTAATCTTCTCCTCAGAATTGTCACATTCTAAGCAAGGGCATAGCAAGTAAAAGCATGAGGAATGGGGGCTGTCCACTGAAGCAGAGGTTGTTGTTGTGGTAGCTCATACAGGTCTGTTGGCCTCATATGATTATAGGCAGCGTCGTCATCCGCAAATGAACTCCCGGAATGCTGGGAGGGACATGGGTGGGACTTTCGCGTGATTGGCAGCCCACCCGTTTCGTTCCGCAGCTGCCCTGGCCTCGAGGGGCGGCTGCCCCAGTTGGCGCAGCCCCCCGCTGCTTGCCCAGGCACCCGGCGCCCCCTGTCTCCCCCGGCGAGCAGGCACCCCTCGAGGCCAGGGCAGCCGCGGAACGAAACGGGCGGGCAGCCAATCACATCGAAGCCCCACGTAAGTCCCTCCCAGCGTTCTGGGAGTTCATTTGCGGATGATGACGCTGATTATAGGCCACTATCAAATTAGGCAGGGATGTGGAAACAAACTGAAGTTGTTCGCCTCTGTGCTGGACTGAGGGCTATATTTACCCCAGACTTGGCCTACACAATTTCCCTTGGTCATGTATGGAAGCCTGCCTGGATCTCTGTGAAGCTCGTGAAACACCAGGTGGTGGGCCACACTTGACTTGACGGGTCAATAACTTACGCAGTTCTGCTTCAGGCATGCTGGCTTTTCAGAGGCCTGGAGCTCTGCAGCTCTCAGCAAGTCCAACATAACTTTTGCCACTGAGGGCATTGGAGCAAAGGAGTTTCTGCCCAACTCTTATATTTTGCTACTTATATGAGGATATGAGCACCTTAGCAGGCAACAAGATCTGTAAAACTGCACACTGTGATTTCCTTTCTTATCATTCTCTTTGACTACTCCTTAATGACCTGCTTTCTAAGCAGGGTCCCGGGGATAAGTCTCATTCCTCACAGGCATTTCTTCACTGATTTGTCAGAGGAATGGAAAGGTTAAAAATGAGTTGATTATGTTCATCTTTCCTAATCTCAACGTTTGCTAGTGCTGCAAACAAGCAACGGAAAAGAGAGATTCCTATCGGCAATGGTCTTAAACATCCATTTCTAGCTCTTACTATATTTTATGAGTTAGCAGACTTTAATCTTTTCACTGCCAATGGCCAGAAGTACTTCAGTAGGGGGAAAATATTCTGAAGCGAATGCAGGTTTTTTAATAACAGCAGAGCACTACTGGTGGCTGGAAAACATATCAAATAATGGAAGAAGGTGACAAAGTTAAAGTGAAGGAAACCAAATGGTAAGTTATATGGATATTATTGCCTACCCCTCAAAAGTATCCATTAACATATACAATATGTACTTCCTCATAATATGCATGCTAGTTGTATGGGGGGAAACAGTGGTACATCATTTTACATCCTAAACATCCTATAACTTACAGCAACCAAACGCTCCATCCCATCTTCTTTAAGCTTGGCATAGAGAAACTAAGTGTCAATCTAGAGCACCTTCTGATTTTGGTACAAATCTGTTCAGAAATGAGTTCAGCTCAACTGTTTAAAAACGGACTCATTTTCTGACCACGAGGGCAGGGTGTGATATTTCACAGCTTTTCCCTTGTGGCTCATGTCCCCGAACCTTAAAAAAAAAAATATCCATGTGTTCTTTGGAGTTGTTGGCTGGAGTTGTTCTTTTGTAATTTTTGTTTTAAAAAAGCAACATGATTTAAGAAGAAGAAAAAAACCTGACTTGAAATTCTCTATCGTTTCCAATACTGTGTCAGCACCACAGTGTATCCCATGACTGAGAGTTTGAAGCCTTAGAGCTCAATCCAGAGCCTTCCAGTGCAAGTAGTACAAGCACACCACTCGTGCTGATGTTGTGAAAGTGCTGTAAGGCATGCACAACACAGGCAGTAAGCTCTTACTGCCCACGCTGCAGCACTGCCAGCCCCTCGCTGTCCAGAAGAGGCAACATGACATCAGCAAGAAGTTACCCCTCACCAATGTTGCAGAGATTCTGGGCAAGGCAGGAGGGAGTTCCTGGGCAGGGGGAGGGGTAGCCTCGTGACGGGGTGGGACCCGGTGGTAGATTCCACTGCCAGATCTTAACCCTGGTGGAGACCTGGGCATCCCAACATGGTGCTGCTCGGATCACCGCCAGCAAAACAGCTTGTGGTGAGCTGACGTGACCCATTGCAGGCAGCGAGGTTTCCCCATGGCATCCAGGCAGTTCTGGATTGGGATGTTACTTGCCCTCAACTAACATGACTGCTGGTTGGGAAGGAAAATGGGTGGGTGCAGTTGTTAAGCCAAGGGCAGCCAGAGTTAATGATTTGCTTGCTCAAAAATTCCACTTTGTTTGACTAATCTTACTGACATTTCATATGGATCAACTAGATACTTCCCATATATGGTCCTGATCTGCAGAGCAAAACAATGGGCAAACAATGCTTTCAAACCCTTTTCGTTCATCAACATGAAACCACTTCAGTCTTCCTGAAATTTGCATCAGAGTGCAGTATGTACTCTGGGACGTATGTACTCAGTATGTATAGGGACATGGTGGTACTGCGGGTTAAACCACTGTTGCTGAACTTGCTGACTGGAAGGTTGGCAGTTCGAGACCACGCAACAGAGTGAGCTCCCGTTGCTTGTCCCAGCTCCTGCCAACCTAGCAGTTCAAAAGCACATGAAAATGCAAGTAGATAAATAGGAACCACTTTGGTGGGAAGGTAATGGCGTTCCATGCACCTTGGCATATAGTCATGCTGGTCACATGACCATGGAAACTTGTCCTCAGGACAAATGCTGGCTCTCCAGCTTAGAAATGGAGATGAGCACCACCCCCTACAGCCAGTCACAACTAGACCATTCGGTCATGGGGATGTATATGTATATACATATGTACAGTAATCAAGATTGCTGGGAGAAATATCAACAACCTCAGGTATGCAGACGATACCACTCTAATGGCAGAAAGTGAGGAAGACCTAAAGAACCTTCTGATGAGGGTGAAAGAGGAAAATGCCTAAATTGGCTTGAAGCTCAACATTAAAAAAACTAAGATCATGGCAACCACTCCCATCACTTCCTGGCAAATAGAAGGGGAAGAAATGGAAGCAGTGACAGACTTTATTTTCCTGGGCTCCAAGATCACCGCAGATGGTGACTGCAGCCATGAAATGAAAAGACATTTACTTCTTGGTAGGAAAGCTATGGTGAACCTGGATAACTTAATAAAAAGCTGAGACATCACCCTGCCAACAAAGGTTCGCCTAGTCAAAGCGATGGTTTTCCCAGTAGCAGTGTATGGCTGTGAGAGCTGGACCATAAGAAAGGCAGAGCGCCGAAGAATAGATGCTTTCGAATTATGGTGTTGGAGAAGACTCTTGAGAGTCCCCTGGACTGCAAGAGATCCAGTCGGTCAATCCTCCAGGAAGTCAAGCCTGATTGCTCCCTGGAAGGACAAATCCTGAAGTTGAAGCTCAAATACCATGGGATGAAGTTGTTTGTTTTGAGCTATCCAAGGTGCTGGAGCATTGCCTTGCCTTGCCTTGCCAATGCTGCATTGCCTCTCATGGGTTCTGTGTGAAGCTTGGACAGGACAAGCATTTTATACAACCCAGTGTTGGTCTGACTTTGGTATAGTGGCTAGGGAATTGAGTATGGTATGGTGGCTAGGGAACTTGCTATAATGGCTACAGAATTGAATATGACATCTGTGTTCAAACGTTATTACTGTATATTAAAAAAAAATGCCATTGGCCTCTGACTCTCCTTTGCACCATAGTCAATAGGTAATATTGGATTTGGCTGCAAGTATGCTGAGCAAAAGTTTTGGCTCTGCATTCTCTACTGTAGTTCCAGTGTTACTTCAGCCACCCTGAACTTAGTTATTCCTAATCTAGACACAATTAGGCCGCATAAACAATCATGTATATGAAACAAGAGACGGGAGGGGGGGAGGGAAAAAACCTTTTTGAGAATGCATGTAGAGAATTGGGCATTGCAAGAGACTCTCTGCGTAAAGTGAATTAGTTGAAAGTACAAAATTTACTAGTAGAGCAACTCTACCAGTACAATACTGTTTTCAGAGAGTGTTGGTTTTGATTTTGGCTAAATATACATAGAATTAGACATCGCAATCTGGTTCTCAGATTCTAATGGAAATGACAGCCATTTGGAATTCTTTGTGGTCACACTAGGGCTGTGAAGACACAGGGTCAAAATTGCATTCAGCAATGATATTCACTGCACAATCATCGGCCAGCCACAAGATTGTTGTGAAGAAAAATGGGAAAGGTGAATCTCTGAAGGAAGGACACAGACAGCAGAGGTTTGGTCCGGAGTTTTTCTGAGGATCATTTCCCCCCCCCAGCTCCTTTTATTATTCTCATATTCTCTACCATGTATACACGATTCTAATTGGTTAATAGTTTCTGGCTTTTTTGTCTGATTACACAATGATTTACTACCTTTTTGTTTTTTCTAAGCTATTTTGCTATTTTTCTTAAGGTCTTTGGGTAGTATGGAATGTGTGCCGTTGCCCAAAGACAGCGTATCTTATTTCTCGGGGTGTGCCTCCAAGAGTGGAGTTTGCTCCAGCTGAATTGAATCAAGGGCTGGCACATTTCCATGGCTACAAATGTAAACATATGCCACCTTAATATAGGGGTCCTCAACCTTGTTGAGTCTGTGGACATTTGCGGAATTTTGAGAAGGAGTAATGGAAACCATTGCAAAATGCCTGCTGATGGAAGCTTGGTCAATCACAAATTAATGTATCATTGATTGAAGAGCAGCTTAATTTAAAGTCTTCTTGTTCAAGTTACTAGTAACCTACCCTAATTAGCATCTGTCTTCACTTACAATAAAGGTTCTGCTTCCCATAAGTCATCTCATTGGGTTATGTTGGAAGTAGGATGCAGGACTCAATGTTGAATTTCTGCCTGGCCATTTACTACAGTAGTCAGTGGTATTTTGGAACAGCATTGTGTCTTGCAGAGATGCATCAGGAAGACATTCATTAGGTCTATCACTTCTACATGATTGGGCAAGCTACATTTGGATGAATCTCTTCCCAGCCCAATGTCGAGCTGAAAGACCAAGGCAAAGTGTATGGAACCTAATTTGAAAAAGGAAGCATAATATAGGAGAAAGTTTTGGCTGTACTGTACTTTGTAAATCTTTACTGCTTACATGGCATGGAACTTTAGTCAACCACCTTAACTTTCAATTTCCCATGCTTTTTGGAGCATGAGAGAAACTGGTAAGCAGCTTAACTCTCATCATAAACAAGAACTTTTTTTTTAAAAAAAAAAATTATACATATAGCTTTAAATGATTCAAAATACTTCAAGTATGTTATCATTGTGATACTTATTAACAGCCCAATCCAGAACTGCCTGGCTCTCATAGGAGCAGTGGTACCAAAATGGCGACCGTAGCATCCCGTGGGAGCCAGGCAAATGCCGGAGGAAAAGTCCTGCTGCCCACAATGGGGCTCCTTGGCTCACAGCTGACTATTTTGCAGGGAGTGGATCGAGCAGCCCCATGTCGGGCTGCCTGGGTCACTGCAGGGGATAAGATCTGATGGTGGAAGCCTGCTGTGTCCCACCCCCTCACAGGGCCACGCCATACCTCCCCTGACTCGGTTCCTCCCCCTCCCCACCTCCCCCCCACCCCAAACAGACTTACTGGTAGCTGGTGCTGTGGGAACACCATCTGTCTGGTCCGCCCACATTAGGACCTGGTGCTAACTAAGCACCAGCCCAGCACTAGTGGTACATTGCTGCGGATATGCTTTACACGTACCGCTGACAATAGGGCCTTATGGATCAGGCCCTCACCTTGTAAGGAAGGTCAGCATAACACTTCTTTTACCATTTATGTATATCTTGCCTCTGTATTGAACATTTTACATAGTCTTGACGGTTTAGCTAAGGCAATATAATATGGATTCAAGGTTTCTGATTCAATATAATATGTTCATGCCAGGGGTGAGATTGGAGCTGGCAATGTCCTGGTTCACAGCTCATTTACTAAGCCATCATGCTTCCAGCCCTTTTGTTGAACTTATATGTCATTGCAGAGTTCCTTGCTGCCCCGCAACCTGCTTGGTTAGTGCACAACTTGTCTTAAATTGAGAACCAGATCTTTCAACTTAACTGCTATGTCCCAAAATGTCAAATGTCTCCCCCATGGGAAGCAGTTTGGAATACTCATTTCAAATATTGCTGAAGCAAGTCTGCATTGAATTTGGAGAGACGGGCAGATAAAAATGCTGTAAGTAAATAAGTAAATAACCATCAAGGTGGATCAGGGCCTCAGGATTCGGCACAAAACAAGGCAGCCTACTCCGCTCCCTTCCAGGCCTGATCTGCACACCCCGTCCCTTTCCTCCCTCTTCTGCCCTCCTCCTCTCAGTTCAGCCCCTTCCCCACTTTCTATTCCCCTCACCCTGCACTGGACTTCTGCTGTTCCATCAGGGCCAGCAGGAAGACTCCAGCCTTCTTGCCAGTGTGCCTGGGCCTTATGCTGCCACAAAGCATTTTTGGTCCTTTTGTGGCAGTGCATGCCGGCAGAACACGTGTCTTGATGGCACATGTTCTCAATAGTTTTGGGTTGCTTGAGGAGATTTTGGTTTAAAATTGCTGACCCTGTGTAAAGAGGGCAGCCTTTCTTGGAGACAGGGAGGATGGCGCATGTCTGTGTGCTGGCCTTTCTGGCAACGAGAGTGGTCCAAACATGCTTTACACTGTCCCTTGTGCCAGCCAAACTTTGCTAGCCTAACTGTGCTGACCAAACTCCAGGTTAGGATTGCGCTCTAAGTCAGTAGTGTAGGTATGCCCTCAGAGTAGATTATTACACTTATTGAAATAGAAATTTAGTCTGTTTTCAATTTTTTTTTTCTTTCCCCTTGGCTGAATTGAGTCATAAAATATGTTCAATGAACCAACTATTGTAGAGATTCAGGCGTTTGCCTGGACATGACAGACTGATAAATTGATTACAATTGTGAGTCACTGAAAGCTAGTAGATAATTAGATCGAAATTTCCATGTGCCATATGGGGCACAGGTATGTTGTTTTCTCATTTTGCTCTGTGGATATTTATCTGTTTCTCTTGGTAAGTGGGCAGAAGACTTTTGGATCCTGCCCCTGGCTGCAGTAGACAAAATAAGCAAGGTTAAATGAGAATAAAGACAAGCATTCCAGCACTTGGTCAAAAAATTATTTGTGAATCCAAAAGGAACAGGACACTAATGTGATTTTGAGCATATTAAGTGCTAAAGGCAGCACATCAGGAGGCAGATGGCACAGACTCTTATCCAGAAGAAGAGCCCGAAGATGGAAAGGTAGCAAAGTAGAGAAATGAGCGTTCGGCAAAGGCTATGAACAAATGTATGGTTTTCTAGTAAAAGAATAGTGTGTGTGTGTGTGTGTGTGTGTGTGTTCACCAGCTTCTCCTCTCCCAACATTCCCAAAGGGAGCATAATTAAGGAAGAAATCTGACCTGTGTTAGATTTTGGGTGTCATGAAAAAGTGGGAAATTGTCAGTTTTAGGGTGCAATCCTACCCAACTTATCCTTATGGTGACCAGCTCTTTCATCTCTTTCCTACATTCTTCACATTCTCTAGTTCACTTCTAGACAGACCTGACTTACTTTTTTTTCCCCCACCCAAACTGAGGAACACATGTTCCTACAGCACAGGGCACCTTCTGGAGGCTTGAGAGATGGGTTGCTGCCTCACATGGCCAGGCTGCTGCCACAAATGGTGCAGTGCATACAGCAGCCACTGCCAAAGCTTCCATCAGCACTACTAAGTTGAGGACAGAGGTGTATTGCGGGTGGGGAGCGGCAAGGAGGGGGTGGATCTCAGTGGCACCGGCATGTTCCAGATCCTATCCCCTCTTTCCCAGGCCACTCTGGCACCCTTTTCTCTCCTTAGGCCTATGCCAGTAAAATGGCTGGCAGAGATCCAAGGATGCCAATAGGCTATTGAGCAACCTATCAGGGAGGGGAAGTAAAAACGTTTTTACATACCTGTCGTGGACAGCAGGGAAGCAGGCCCGGGTTGGCTCCATTATGAGGCCCATGCCTGTCTTTCCCCACCCCCCTCTGGGACCCTGGCAGTGAGAAAGTTTTCCCCTGGAGCAGGAAAACCTCCCAAGGACATCTCCGTACCGGGAGCTGTTTTGCCTCTGGCTGACAAGGGGGGGTGGGAAAGCGCAGGGGAAAAGTAAGAAAAGACTCAGACTTTTGAGGCTTGGGAGGAGATACCATCTTGCGCTCATCACACCTAGTTCTGTCCTTTTGCTGGGTGAGTGATAGGTAGAACCAGTAGTGTCATCCAAATGATTTAGGAACAGGTACTCACTTTTGATTGGCACTTGTCGGGGTCCGCCCACCGGAAGTGACGTCATAAGCCAGAAGTGATGCCGTGGCAGGAAGGGAGGTCATAGCCGGAAGTGATGTCATGACAGGAAGTGGTCATAGCTGGAAGTGATGTCATGATTGTGGCCATGGATGTGGTCATGTTTGTAATAACTTCAGCTTGTGGTTAGTGTTGATTTAACTTCTGTTGCTTTGCTTTCTAGAGATGTTTATATACATATTTTGCTTCAACTGTATAGCAGGCTAGATTGTACTAGATTGTGAGCCCATTTGGGACAGGGAGCTATTTAACTTTATTGTTAAATGCAAGGAGCCGGCAAGGAGCAGGAGGGGGAACCGGCAACTAAAAAAATACTGCGTGGGGGCTAGGGCTGGGGGGGAGGCTGCAGGAGGAACCGGGACACTGGATCTGCATGGCTGGAGGGAGCGGGAGCCCCAGGCAGCCTACTTTCTCATGCTTGCTGCCTTATTCCCGGGTCTCCTTCGCTGCTGCTGCTGCTGCCGCCGCCTCCGGTCCTCTCGCTCCGCTGCTGCCGCCGCTGCTGCCACCACCACCACGCTGCCAGCCTGCCTGCCTCCTCACAGAAAGTGCAGGCAACGGCTGCAGGCATGCAGTATGCCTGCACAGCTGCTGAGCCAACCCGCTGATGGGGCCAGCTTCGAGTGGGCGGGGCCAGCTCAACTTCTAAGAACCGGTACTCACGTAGTGGTGCGTAGTGGGTGCATGACATCACTGGGTAGAACGTAATTAGACCAGGAGATAGGTGCTTTTTAATTCTGCATTAAGCATCATGTAGTTATGCCATGCTTTGGCCTGCTTTGAAATGCCTTATTAAGCCTCTATGTTGTAACTTGTAGTTTTAATAAATCATTATATTTTACTGCATGGTGTGCCTCGTGTGCTGGGAGCGGGGGTTAGCTGAATCCAGTCTTGATGCTGGGCTACACTACTGGTTGGGCTATCGTAATGCCTCCTGGGCCACTGAAGGTTGCTGGTGGCCAGGAGGGGACATCATCCCATGACCCCTGCGGGCAGTTTGGAAGGGCCGGGCTCCAGGGTATTGTGATAGTACCTCCTGATGGTTTCCTGAAGCCCCCCAACCATTAGATGCAGTGTCAGCTTTATCAGTGAGGCTGCATTGGTGCCAATTATGGGGGAATATGATTGGCTAGCTGGTCATGGAACATAGGTTAAAAGCAGCATATGTATAAATAGCTTCTAAGCATAGTGGTAAATGTTGAGGATGCTTTGATTGTTGCTTGTAGCAGATGGGGCTTTATAAGGAAGTTCATGGGATCCTTTTCCTTCCTAGAGCTGGCAATGGAAATCCGTTCATGGATACATCGGTGAACCCGCTGGGTCCAGTTAATTTATCTTTGCATTTAAATATGTTCACTTTGTCCTGCTGTTGTTGTTGATGATATATCAGAATATTGAAAATAAGGCAGAACTGCAGTCTGACTTCAGAGAAAACAAACAATGCTGCAATAGTGCAAGAATATTATTATTCATTATTCAAATGAAGTTTTCACATGCATAAATATCATATCCACTAAATGAGCCTGTTTGGGTGGTACAAATGTTTACCTTTTCAATACTGTCAAAATGTAGCCCCTCCACTATTGAGAGTGTAATCCTAACCTGGAGTTAGGCTAGCACAGTTAAGCCAGCAAAGTTTAGCTGGCACAAGGACCACCATAAAGAGTGTTTGCACCACTCTCAGAGTCAGGGAGTATGGTGCATGTCTGTGTGCTGGCCTCACTGACTCCGAGAATGTTCCAAACATACTTTATGTTGCCTCTTGTGCCAGCCAAACTTTGCTGGCCTAACTATGCTAGCCTAGCTCCAGGTTAGGACTGCACCCTGAAGGGCTCTCCTTGTCCCATCCTGACCAGCAAAAGGCAAAGTGTATAAAGCAAGCACTTGATTAGTGCTAGACCGCCTTTCCAGGAGTTGGTGTGGAAAACCTGGGATCAATGAGAGGTGACCTCTGGATATTGCTGGGGTGGAAACATCTGAAGGGGAAGGACAATTGTGTCAGGTCTCCTCCAGGGCAGATACCCACACTAAAGCAGGATGGATTTTATCTGGGTAGAACGTACTGCAGAATGTATGGAATTTATACTACAATGAATAAAAGTTCCCCATTCCATACTGAAGGTGACCTTGTGTAATGCCATTTGTAGGGGGTACATGGACAAATGAGTTTTCCATACAACTTTTAAGAGTGTATTGGATACAACATGTGGACAATGTCATCATATATGGCAAACTCCCCACACCGACAAAAAATAAATGAAATGCATATTGTCTAATAAGAAATAAGCTTGCTTGCATAATTTATGGAATATTAATCACCCCTCATCATTCCAATAAGGTACAGTGCTTTTTTATCTTAGGGGTTCATACCCAACTATAGAAGGGTTTATAAAAACAAACATTTTTATCCCCTAGATAGGAATAAAGGCAACTGTTGCTTTTTCATTCTTTTTTAGTGATAAGAATATTTCAAAGGTCTTTCATTAGAATAATATTCCTTTTTTTTGTTTAAGTCAAAAGGAAAGTAAGTTTGGGAGAGTTGGATAAGTCATGATCAGCAAAAATTATAATTCATACAGCCTTCTAGTTAATAACCTCTTGTGCACTTTAATAATTGAAGCTAATTATCAGCGGGACTGACTTCTGTGTATACTTCAATTATATCTTCTGGTACACTTTCTCTCTTTCTTTCATGTTAGCAATGCCACATGTCTTCAATACGTCTCCTGTGCCTGTGTATTGCTGCTCATCTCATATAATAAACTTCCTATCTGTGCGAATATGACCTTGACATAGTAGAGGGGGATAAAATCTTTAAAGGATAGCTCAATTAAAATCAAATACCTCTGCTTAGGACTGTATACCATTACTATTCAGGTTATGCAACCGTCTTCTAGCCACAAGTTCTCCTGCAAAGTTGAATTTTTGCCTGAAAAAGAATCGTTGCTGTGAAAATGATGTGCATGTTTCCATGTACCTTTCAGTGGCATTTGTCATTTTGGCCTGGCTTGCCACAGGTTTGTTGAATGATAATGGTTCCTTGCCACAGGTTTGATTTGCCACATTATCATTGTTGAATGATAATGGTCCCTTTCAGACAATCAGCCAAGTAAAGGTGAATTGGGAGGGAGTGCTGACCCAAGCCCCCACCACTCCTGAGGCACTGCATAACCTTACTACCCATATTTTTGTGTGCTTACACTTTCACCCCCACCACCTTCCTTGTCTCTTCTAAACCTTCTCTTCCCTTCCTGCTCACTCTCTGACTGAAAAAACGTTGGCAGAAATCCTAGTGAGTGGGTGAGGAAGTACAGAGAGAACAGTGCCAGAGCATCTTCCCAGGGGATGGTCTAACCCAGTGGTTCTCAAACCTTTTAGAGACCCTAGAGGCAGCTGCCTGCTGTATAAATTCCAAGAGGTATGGCTATAATGGTGATTGGGCAGCAGTGTTCCCCCAAGTAGCAGCTTGTTTAAACCTTGATGCACGTAGCAGCCTAATCTGCCCTGTCAGTTTTGTGAACTATCAAAAACTGGGTCCCAACCCTCTGGCAGGTCCTGGACCCACAGTTTGAGAACAGCTGCTCTAGGCTCTCCCAATCTGCTGTCCTCTTCTCCCAACAATTCCTATTCCACTCACTCCACAGGCTCTCTGCAAGCCTTTAATTGAGGAGTATATAGGAAGGTACAAAGGAATTGCTGCTAAGCTGCTGAGGCTGCTAGTGTGGAGCTGGGCTGACTCCTGCCCAGGAAGACTGAGTGGCCCATTGGAGCTAGAGGGAGAGGCAGTGAGCAGCAAGATAGGGTGAGTGGCCAGGCCAGCCAAGAGAGAAAGCGGTCAGTTGGCCAGGCAGCCGGTGGATGTTCCTTCCCACGCCAGCAGGTCACCACTCCCTGCCAACCTGCTGCTTGAAGTGGTTGCTTTACCCAACTCTGTTGGGAGGGAAGCAGGATCATATACTCTGCCTCCCAACTTTGCCCTATGCACATTTGCATTTCCTTTCACAAATAATTGGTTCCCAAACATTTTAGCATCGGGATCAACTTTTTAGGTATAATAATCTGTTGGCACCCCCCCCCCCAAGACCAGAAGTGATGTCATTAAACAGGAAGTGACATCATTGTGTCTGTAAAAAAACAGACACATGTAAAAAACTATGTAGTCTAACCACAGTCTAATCAATGCAGCAGTTGTTTTCAGGTATGTGAAAATACCTTGCCATTTTTTTTCAAACACGTATTTCTCTGTTTAGAGGTTTCCTGAAAATGTTGCAAAAATGCAACTTTTAACATGTTGCATAAATGCATCTACGGTGGTAAATGGGATCTCCACAACCCCTTGAAAATCAGCTTGCAACCCTCCAGGGGGTCACAACCAGTGGCGTCATGCAGCTGGAACACTGGGCAGGAGGAACGGGTGAGCAGCAGCCCACCCATTGCATTCCGGTCTGTTTCGCCGTCTTCCCCGCCCCCGGGGCGGGGAAGACGGTGAAACGGACCGGTACGCAACAGGCCGGCTACCGCTCACCCGTTCCTCCCGCCCAGCGTTCCGGCTGCATGACGCCGCTGGTCACAACCCTCACGCTGGAAGCCATTGATTTAAAGGCTTGCACAAAACTTTCACACAATATGTGCATATTGCTTGTTCCTTATGATCCATGAGAGTTTTGGGTGATTTGTATGAATATGATGGTTTGATGCATATGTATACATATGATACATGCGATTGTTTATGCGCATGCAGATATGCAAATGAATGCACATAGGATGAACCAGTGGTCTGCTATCATGATCCTGCCCTCCCATGCACGTTAATTTTACTCTACCACGTTCATCTAAAAAAAGACTAATTTCAGCTTTGTAAGAAGAGATGTTGAATCTTCCCTGAGTTGGGTAAACTCCCAGAAAATTGGGTAAGACAACTTTCTAAAGTTGCTTCACATGGGTGGTGATATTAATAAAACTGTATATTTTTTGTGTGTGCATGTGTGTATGCGCAAGTTTCTGGAATTGTAGGGGCATTGTTAACTCACTTTGTGGAAGCCATTAGCGGGCATACCTATGTTTGTCCTTAAACAATAAACTATTAACCTACCTCATGGGCTACCTGTGGTTCGCATATAATTATATTAATTTAGCAAACTGTTTCAAGAGCTTCAGACATAGATGTTGTCATTTTAAAATTGCTGTTACTGAACATCAGCGTTATTACTTTCATGTAACCACGAAAATCACTTCTCTGCTATACATTTTTTTCTTTTTCATTCTAACCTGACTGTCCACACTGCACTACAGCTGCCCTGAAATGGCCACTGTATTCCGGCCATCTCTGTATCCCCTGTGGGAAGAGAAGCAGCTGTAGATCTCCTCGATCTCCTGTATTGATCCCCAGCAACCTCTATGGATCTACTCAGATACGCATGAGCAAAATAGCTGGTGCAGAACAATAGCCCAATGTAGGGCTTTCAGGCCTGGATGGGAGGGTAGGATCTAGCAACAGCCTCTGCTGCCATCCCTGCACCCTCCTGGGCCCATTCTGCCCATGGCCCTGCCCCAGCTCCACCCTCCCCCTGCCCAATTTCTCTCCAGTCCACCTTCCCCTACCCTTTCCAACTGGGAATGCCTCCATGCTGCTCACCGCCATCAGTTCCTGGGGCCTCTCTGACTGGCACCGAGACCAGTGATGTCATCCGAGCGCGCCAACTACCGGAACGCTTGGATGATTGACAGCCCTCCGCCTGCCACGCCTCCCCAAGCCTCACTGCGCCAGAATCACTCCATTTTGGAGTGATTCCAGACGCAAGGGTGGGTGGGTGGGCCGTCCTCCGAGGCAGCGGCGCGGCCCGGGAGCTCCGCGGAACTAGCGGAATGGAGTACCGGGCCGTTCCGCCTGAATGACGCCTCTGACCGAGACCCAGAACCTACCCATGCTGGCCTACACACTGACACCCAAGCTAACACCTGCCTCCTGTGCTTGATGGCATTTTTGTGGCAGATGTTGCGATGGCCACATGCCTGGTGCTTCAGCCCTGGAGGATTGGGCTATAAGAGCCCAATCCTAGCTCCCCCAGTGCCAATTCAGCCATGCCAATGGAACATGCACGGCATCCTGTGGTGGAGAGCAATCACAGAGGCTTCATCAAGTCAAGGGAACTTTCATTCCCTAACCTCAGGAAAGCCTCCCCCAGGGGACCCATTTTGCTGGGAGAGGGGAGGGGAGAAAGGATGAGATACTGGTACAAATCACTATAGCCAGGATCTAACCCACTGATAAGGGATTGGTGGCGTTGCGGGTTAAACTGCTGCTGCTGAGCTTTCTAACTGGAAGGTTGGGAGTCCAAGACCGCGTAATGGAGTGAGCGCCCGTTGCTTGTCCCAGCTCCTGCCAACCTAGCAATTCAAAAGCACCTAAAATGCCAGTAGATAAATACTTCCCACTTCGGTGGGAAGGTTATGGTGTTCCATACGCTACGGCGTATAGTCATGCTGGCCACATGACCACGGAAGCTTGTCCTTGGACAAATGTCGGCTCTACAGGCTTAGAAATGGAGATGAGCACCACCCCCTACAGTCAGTCACGACTAGACCATTCGATCGTGGGGAAACCTTTTTAACCCCCTGATTCACCTCCCGCTGGCGCCCCATCCAGACAGTCCCCCTTTCCTGGATTGTGCACAGACAAGCCCAATGTGTGGTGCTTGTTGTGGTTCCTAGACTCAGTTAAGTTGTGCTGTGCTCACATTGGCGTACTCTTTGTGTTTTCCTTCCCTCTTAAATAGCCTTCCAAACAACAGAATAGTTCACTCGGGCAATCTTGACAGACAAATTGAAAGCTCCCAGAGAAGTTCTGTTATCATAGAAGGGTGATCTGTGCTCAGGACCAGACTTTCTGCCTACAGAAATAAAATGGTGTTTTGTTTTGTTGCTGTCTGATGCAATTCCCTGATTTCTTCAGTCCTACCAAAAAGCCTACCAAGAACAGGAAAAGGCAAATTAAACCATACTGTGCAGAACACGCCACATGCTTTGGGCAAATGGTTCTCAAACATTTTACCATTGGGACCACTAATAATTATATTAAAAAGTAACTTTTATTGATTACTTTTACCAGACAATAATTGATTCCCTTTCAAGACATCACCCTGCCAACGAAGATTCGCATAGTCAAAGCTATGATTTTCCCAGTAGTAATGTATGGCTGTGAGAGCTGGACCATAAGGAAGGCAGAGCGCCGAAGAAAAGATGCCTCCAAATTATGGTGTTGGAGAAGACTCTTGAGAGTCCCCTGGACTGCAAGGAGATCCAATCGGTCCATCCTACAGGAAGTCAAGCCTGCTCCCTGGAAGGATAAATATTGAAGCTGAAGCTCAAGTACTTTGGCCACCTCATGAGAAGAGAGGACTCTTTAGAAAAGACCCTCATGCTGGGAAAGACTGAAGGCAAAAGGAGAAGGGGGCAGCAGAGGATGAGATGGTTAGATAGTGTCACCGAAGCAATGAACATGAAATTGGGTGAACTCTGGAAGCTAGTGAAGGACAGGGAGGCCTGGCGTGCTGTGGTCCATGTAATGGGGTTGTGAAGAAACTTAGCAACTGAACAACAACAGTTGATTCCCTTTACCAGACAATCAAGCCTCTATGGCTATAATAGTGATTGGGCAACAGAGCTTCCCCCAAGTAGCACCCACCCCAAGTAGCAGGTTAACCCTTGATGCACATTGACAAGGCATATTATACTCTTTTGTGACCCACCAAAATTGACCCAATTTGACCAAATCATGACCCAATTTGAAACCACTGCTCCAAGCATTATTACTCCTCTCTCTTTGTTGCATCATATGACATTCATAGTAGAACTACTACTATTTATTTAAGAACTAGCTTTTTGTTACCCGGCGTTGCCCAGGTAACAAAATGATCTTCCAGAGTTTATGAGTTTTGCACCCCTTCTCGCCCCCCCACGCCGACGGGGGCCGAACCCGGATTCCAACGGCGTCGGGAGCATCACCAGTTGCCTCGGCGACCCCGGAAACTATGGACTCGATGCCAATTCCACCCGTTTTAAGCCGTCTTCACTTCAGGCCCCCTATGCACCCCCACCCCCGGGGGCGCTAGGATGGCCTGACCCCCGGAGTTTCTGTCGCCAGGCCGCAAGGCATGCACATGCCGAGTTTGGTGCGCGTCGCTCCAGGCATTCCAGCAGAGCATGGCGGACGTTGTGTCTCGCACTCCTTCTCACACCCCATGCTGAGGGGGGGCGAACTGGACTCCAATGGTGTCGGGAGGATCGCCGCTTGTCCCGGCAACCCCGGAAACTGTGGATTCGACGCCGATTTTGACCGTTTTTGACCATTTTCACGTGAGGACCCCCGTGTACCCCCACCCTCAGGGGCGCTAGGGGGGTCTGATCCCTGCAGTGTTTGTCATCAGGCCGCAAGGTTTATGCATGCCAAGTTTTGTGTCGATCGGTCCAGGCGTTCCAGCAGGGCATGCAGACATTTTGTTTTGCACCCCTTCTTGTCCCCCATGTCGAGGGGGAGCTGAACCCGGACTCCAACGGCGTCGGGAGCGTTGCCGCTCCTCTCGGTGACCCCGGAAACTGTGGATTTGACACCGATTTTGGCCATTTTGGGCCGCTTTGACATGAGGACCCCCGTGTACCCCCACCCTCAGGGGCGCTAGGGGGTCTGACCCCCACAGTGTTTGTCATCAGGCCGCAAGGTGTATGCATGCCACGTTTCGTGTTGATCGGTCCAGGCATTCCAGCAGGGCTTGGCGGACGTTTTGTTTCGCACCCCTTCTTGCACCCCACGCCAAGGGGGGGCCGAACCCAGACTCCAACAGCATCCGGAGCATCGCCGCTCATCGCGGCAACCCAGGAAACTGTGGATTTGACACCGATTTTGGCTGTTTTGGGCCGTTTTCACGCGGGGACCCCCACGTACCCCCACCCCCGGGGGCGCTGGGGGGGGCCCAACCCCCGCAGTGTTTGTCACCGGGCTGCAAGGTGTATGCGTGCCGAGTTTCGTGCCAATCGCTCCAAGCGTCGCGGAGCCTATGCATAACATACACACACACAAACACACAAACGCACGCTCTTCTTTATATATATAGATTGATTTTCTTATTGTCATAGAATTTATCCTGTGTACTAAATACAGTAGACCAGTGGTTCTCAAACTTATTAGCACTGGGAACCACCTTTTAGAATGACAATCTGTCTGGAACCCTCCAGAAGTGATGTTATGGTTGGAAGTGCCATCATTGTGAGGCCAGAGCCTGTTTTCCTGATAATGCAGCAATAAGTTGGGTTATTTCTCAGCCATTTTCCAACAACAAAGTGAATCAGAAAGAAAAAAAATGCCTATTTACAGCCCCAACACAAGCAAAATAACCCCACAGCCCTCCCACTTTCCAGTGTCTCAACTTCCCATATTTTCAATATGGCTGCTCTAGGTGCTTCAAGACCCACCTGAAATTGGGTTGTAACACACTGGTGGGTCCCGAACCACAGTTTGGGAACCACTGCAGTAGACTGTGAGCTGAGACATGCAAGCCTGCTGGACTGTGTTTCTGCATTTATTTTATATCTGTCACTCCAGTTACAGTGTTATTGAGTTCACAATGCCTCTTGTATGAAGCTTGAATATAACAATTCTGGGAATTCTGGGAACTTATCCCACTTCTAAATGCCATGGAATGTGACACAAAGCAGCAACAACACATATGCACAGGTGTATTAGTGGCATGTCCTGTTCACACAAATTACAATCACATTCCATTGTGAAATTTAAACGTACCATTGTGCAGTTCAAAATTTTCCTTTTAAAAGCTCAGCAAATTCAGGAACTGCAGGAAATGGAGCTGTCCATTATATTAGTGTCCATGAGAAGGGTGAAGAACAGAGAAACAGGTTTGCTAATGGTTCAATTTGTTCAGCCATTCACTGAAAGGTTTTCTCTCATTGAGAATGCAAATAACCAACACGCATAAACATTCAGCCTTACTCTATTTTTAAAAAATGCACTTTAGGTTGTTTATATTGCTCCTAGGAGTCCAGTAAATTGCAAAGGAAAATGAATGAGAAGCTGAATGCTTCTTTATGAAGTCTAACACCTACAGATGATATATTGCTATGTGTTCTGTCCACCCTCAGGGCACAGTCCTACCCAGCGCCGGAATGGCAAGGCCGGCCGGCCAGCGCCATATCTGACTCTGGGTTGGGGAGGCTCCAGCCTCCCCTATGCGCTCCTTGGATCTGCGCCCGCTAAAGAGTGGGCGCAGATCTGAGGAGACCGTGCAGCCCAAATTGGGGCCGCGCAGCCTCTCCAAAGGGCCTAGGATTCAGCCTTATGGCCAAATCTGAGGCCTGCCCATTTCCCGCCCACCACCCCCCCACAATCCGCCCACCACCCCCCAAACCGTGGGGCGCGCTGGCATGGCACCTCCTTTGCGCTGGCTGGCTTTGGCCTATGCAAGGGAGGCGCTGCCCTGTGGCCTTAGCGCCAACGCGGGGCAGCCAATCATCAGCGCTAAGTGCGCAGCGCCGGCTCAACCCTGTTGTGCTGACGCTGTGCTCACTGTAGGATTGCGCTGCCCATTTTAGATAGGATACAGATGATAAATGTGAGTCCACTGCAGGTCCAACCATGAGGTGAGGTGGGTTGTACCAGTGGCAGATTGTGAGGGGTCTGCAGGAGAAGCAGTTTCGGGATGCACTTATCTGCAAGTCTGCTGCTACTTCCCTCCAGCCCATCACTTATGCAAGCTGCTTACTCAAGTGAATGGTGAATCATTCCCCCCCCCACCTTGCTCTGCATACAATTCAATGAAGGCTGAATGTGCAAGATTTCCAGCTTTATTTACAGAGACAGTGCCCCTTTAAATAAAACCCAGTCTTGCTCTTCTGGGTTTAATGAAACTGCACAAGAAGCATGGCAAGGAGCACTTTTTCTTTTCTTTTCTATAACACCACAGAAGAGGTAGCAGCTGTTGAATTGGAGTGGGATAGAGTTCTAAGTCACACCACTTCTGCCAGAATCCCATGACTTAGAGCACAATCCTAACCTGGAGTTAGGCCAGCACAGTTAGGCCAGCACAGTTTGGCCGGCACAAGAAGCCCTGTTTGGTGCATTTGGACCACTCTCGGAGTCACAGAGGCCAGCACACAGACATGTGCCATCCCCCCTGACTCCGAGAGTGGTCCAAACACGCTTAACAGTGGGCCTGGTGTAGCAAAATGTTGCTCGCCTAACTGTGCTGGCATAACTCCAAGTTAGGATTGCACTCTCACTGTAAGCATGGCCAAAGCCAGAAGTCATTGACCATCAGTAGGTCCTTGTGCTTAGTATGATCTTCATTACGTTGAGAGAGAGAGAGAGAGAGAGAGAGAGAGAGAGAGAGAGAGAGAGAGTTGTGTGAGGTCCAATTTTAGTAGCAGAGTAGTCAGAAGAGGTGCTAAGAAGCCTCCCCCAAACTCTTCCACTATTTCCATGCCGTCTGTACCCACCTTGACACTTTTCTCATCAGATGGGGTCCAATCTGGATGAAAGTCCAGTTTGTATTATATCCATTTCTATCCTTGTCTCTCGGGGAGAGGTATGCTGGGAAGTAAATGGTGGCCTGTGGAAGTTCCCCCCCATCCTCTTCATCATTAAACCAGATCCTGCCTGTGAATGATGCAGATCTGAACTTAAACATATGGATCTGCCCAGTGTTGTCATTCAGGGGGAACGGCCCGGAACTCCGTTCCGCTAGTTCCGCGGAGGTCCCGGGCCACTCCGCCGCTTCGGAGGACGGGCGAGCTGCTGCTGGGCCCGCCCGCCCTCCCTTGCACCCCGAATCGCTCAAAAACGGAGCGATTCCGGCGCGCTGAGGCTGGGGAGGGCGTGGCAGCCCTCCGCCATAGGGGCGGAGGGCTGTCAATCATCCGAGCGTTCCGGTAGTTCTGGCGCTCGGATGACGTCCCTGGATCTGCTACAGTCCCATCATGTTGGAACCCCCAGTGGAATGTGTAAATGTTCCCTTTTGAACTATAGACCCTCATTCCGTATCACAATAGGTTTCTGAAAGTCTCTTCAAGCACCAAAGAGCTGCTTGAAAAACACAAGCCCCAAAAGCTCCCTTGTGTTCAGGGAATGAGTCATGTGGTTCTTTGAATGCCAGTTGTGGTCCTTTATTATAACTGCTTTTGTCACTAACAGGGAGCCATTTTACAACAATGGTTCTGCCTCTCTTCTAAATTAAAAAAAAAAAAACACTACTCTAGAGATTTTCCTTGTGGAAGTATCAGAGCAGGGAGCGAAGATCTATGTTGCTATGATATAATGTTTGCTTATGGGAAAAGTAATTTAAAATCCTCTAAAGTCTTTTAAATGAATAATTCCAGCTTTGCAGTAGCAATTATCTGCTCAGTTATTTTTAGTGGATTAAGACAAGTTGAAGAAAGTTCATTTGCCTTCTTCTGTCCAAGGCACTCTTTCAGTTTTTTCCTACCCACATTTCATTTTGAAGGAACCCAAGCCTTGCAATCATTTTTTTCTTGCCCTCAATAGGAAGGGAAAGAAGGCAGAGGTTGTGCCTTATTCTTTATTACAAGATGTCCAAGGCAATTGCTTTAGTAGGTCAGCCATCATAATTGCATACAATATTGTAGTTAATAAAATGCGTGCGAGACATACAGTACGTAGTCTATGCATATTAACTCCATTAGGCCCCATTCATCACATTCTTATCTTGTACCTGTGATGGTTGGCACATTGTACAGTCTTTAAAAAAAAAAAATGAATGCAGTCAATTTTTGCCTGCATAAAGCCAGATAGCTTTATTAATTTATGAGGACCCAATCCTATGACTTCTGGGACAATTTGCAGACCACTTACACTGAAATAAGTCCACAAATTTCACTGAATCAGGCATTATCATGAAAACGCCAGCAGGGATTCATGGAATTATTTTTTTTCGGTAGATAGAAACCAAATCACTAGTAGCATCCGCAGAAATAAGCAAGCCATGATAGGACTATTGCATCCTGGACTTCCTGGTGGTAGAAGTCAACCAGACTGGGCATCGACCAGGGCATTGCCATTGGCAATCTTTGCCAAACAAAGTGAGTCATTCATCACATGACCAGGAAAAGCCCTTGACTGGTAGCCTGTAATGCCAGTGGCAAGTAGGGTTGTCTCCTGGGGCTTGCGAATAACCAAACCTTTCACCTTTCAGTGCGAGACTTAGCCAAGCATCTGAGTCCTCAGTATTGGTGACAGTGGTGCACTGCAATGCATATCAGGAGGCACTGTGGGGGGGGGCAGTGAAGAGCTTTGTCCTGGGCCTGTAACAACTTGGTGCTGGCACTGGCAAGAGGACCCTATAAGTGTCACAAACACTCCAGAGAGCTGTGGAAACAGCCAGGGGAGCATGAAATCCTCACTGTAGCTTTAATGGGGAGCCATGGCCAATAGCCTCATATAGTGGTTCTCAAACTTTTTAGCACCAGGACCCACTTTTTAGAATAACAATCTGTCCAGGACCCACCAGAAATGATGTCATGGCCGGAAGTGCTGTCATTGTGATGCCAGTCTGCTACTTTCCTGAGAAAGTTGGGTGATTTCTCAGCCATTTTCCAATACCAATCAGGAAGAAAAAAAGGCCTATTTGCATCCTTGACACAAGCAAAACAACCACACAGCCCTTCCCCTTTCTAGCATCCCGTCTTCCCATATTTTCAATGCTTTGCAACCCACTGGAAATTGGCTCATGACCCACTGGTGGATCCTGACCCACAGTTTGGAAACCACTGGCCTCGTAAGTCAAGGAAGCCTCCAGCAGTAGCATCAATAGAGGGGGGCAGGTTTTACAAGGCACTTTACTTTGCTGTGTAAACTACTCGTCTCCCTCACCGTCGTAGCCATTCCAGACTGCAAATGTGAGACAGAGTCTTCCTCATCGCTCCTGCCACCAGGATAGGCTACAATGGTGGGGGAGAGGAATGGTTTACATGGCAAGGTAAGGCGCCTTGCAAAACATAGCACCTTGCTCCCCCAGGGGCACTACTGGCCACCAGTCTAAAAAAATTTGGAACCACTTCTGTAAGTAAATTTGGGGAGGTTGTTGACAAGTCAAAGAAAAGCCCTAGACCAAGTAATGTCAAAGGGGCAAGTAGAGTTGTTTCCTGGGGCCTGAGTAAAGCCAAGCCTTTCACCTTTCAATGCAGGGTCTAGCCAAGCCTTTGCCACCACTACCACTTCTGGCCTTCAGCGCTTGCACCCCATTGTCTCCTCACAGGCACTAGCTGCCTCCCTCCAATACTCCCTTTTCAGTGCACAGGACTCCCACTACCACTTTTCTGTGTGCTCCATAGGGCCACTTCCAGCTGCTTGCTCTGGACTTGCATCATTTTTCTGAATGTGGAGTGCTGCTCCTACTCCCAGTTTCTCCCTCCCTTACTAATGGGGGTTTCCACCCCAAGGATTCTGTCTTTTGCCACTGTAACTGGGCCTGTGCCAATGGCTACCTTAAATCCTGGGTGGCCAGATACAATGGCTGATAGGGTGCCGGTACCTTTCACCATTGTAGAGAAGAGGGAATTTTGGCAAGCACAGCTTAAAAAACCCCTCCATATTGAGCTGAACTTGCCCAAATTCCCTTGTCTACACAATGGTAATAGGCACCCTGCAGTGGCGTTTCTACAGGGAGGGCAAAGCTCTAAGTGTTGCAAGAAGCCTTACCTTGCAGTGGAAATCTCTCCTCTCCTGCACTGTTTTAGCCAATCCTCACAGGGAACAGCAACATCTTGGCGTTGCTTACTGGCTACAGCAGCAAGGGAGAGGCGGGATTTACATGACAGGGTAAGGCTTCTTGCAACACTTAGAGCTTTGCCCTCCCTGTAGAAATGCCACTGGCACCCTGCCCTTCATTCTATCCGGCTACCCTAGTCATCACAGCCATGTTTGTCCCTGATTTTCTAGGCTGCTGCGGATTTTGCAGCCAGCTTTGCTCTATGTGTTCAAATTGGGGGGAGGCCACCTTGACCCCTGCCCCGTGCGAAGCGGTTTGGGAAGCATATGGCGCTGCTCACGACAGTGTCACGCTTGCGATCAAGAGCTTGCTGCTGCCGAACGTAACCTTTGCAGGCAGTGATTTTATTACCATGTTGCTCTGCGTTTCAGGAGCACCTTTGCGGGAGACCCATTTAATTAAGGAATTGTTAATTCTTCCCAGGCAACAGTGAAGCGATCATGTAAGTCTCAAATGACGTGTGGAGCCCAAAATAATTGTAGACCTTTGCATATGGCATTTGTTTAAGGTTATTATCTAGAAATGATAGACCGAACCAACCCGCACAATAAAGGCAAACATTTACAGAAATTACACTGAACAGGAAGGAGGTGCGCTGTGCAGAAAAGTGACATTTTTGTTTCTATTTAAGGTTGCTGTAAGCGGTACCGTTCCGGTGGAGATTTTCTAGCGCTCCCGCCTTTGTAACCTTTATTTGTGACTCTCTGAAAAGCCTCGTGTAAACAGTCACTGTCTCCGAAATAAATGAAAATTCGGTTCCGTTGGAAATGCCACCAGCTTCAGCTAGCGAATCTATAGAAAGAGATGAACACGGTTTTTCTTTTTATGGCATTTGCAGCGACACCGGTTAATTACGAAGAAGAAGAAAAGTGTTATGACAGGATTAAAAAAAAAAGGATGAAAAATAGAAATAAACTGCTCACATATTATGAGAATTCTTTATTGTGATGGCGTGTTTCTTTTGTGGGATCTATTTGATCTCGCTTAATGGGAAAGAAAACAGAAAGCCAGGTCACTGTGGCTAAAAGAAGTGAGACTTGAAACAAGAGGTTGCAGTGCTTAAATGAAAATACCCACCTCTAGGAAACAATAAGCTCTTAAAGGCGTGGGCAGATCAATTCCCTCTCCCTTGCTCACTCCCCACCACCACCACCACCACGCTCCAATGTGGTTGTTTTTTAAGCTGATACTTTGAACATTCTGTGGATCTGGGGGTGGGGGGGGATGTCGTTGAGGGTGCAATTCTAACCTGAAGTCAGGTCTGCACAGTTATGCCGGCAAAGTTTGGCTGGCACCAGGGCCACCGTAAAGTATGTTTGGACCGTTCTTGGAGTCAGAGCGGCAGCCCACAGACGTGCATCATCCTCCCTGACTCCAAGAGTGGTCCAAACATGCTTTACAGTGGGCCTTGTGCCGGCCAAACTTTGCTGGCCCAACTGTGCCGGCCTAACTCCTGGTTAAGATTGCGCCCTGAGTATGCCCAGTCATTGTCAGGATGTTTCACACACCCGTCCTACTTAGTGGTAGCACTGGCAGGATGAATGCTGCACCAGCATTGCCTGCCACAAAAGCATCATAAAGGACTTTGTGGCAGTGCAGGGAGATGGCACACCTGCGGAGCAACAGAAGCCTGCTGGGGAAGATAGGCTTTGGTGCAGAGGGCAGAAAGGGGCAGGGGAAGGAAGTGAGAGGTTGGACCAGGTTGGGGGGAGGTAGAACAGGGAGGAGGTGGGGTGAAGGACAGGGGCATCAGCCCAGGGAGGCGGCAGGCTGGCAACAGTAATACATGCCAAATCCCAACCCTCTTCTCAGGCCCAGTCCACCTACACAAATCAACCTGGACTTTTGCCAGCAGCATCACTGGCACTGGTTCAAGCTGACCCATTCAGCGGTCCAAAATCCACTGTGGGATGCAGTGTAGCTCACATGAATGCTGCTGCATTGCTGGATGGAGATTCAGGCCCAAATCCTAACTAACAGCGCAATTCTATACCCTCCTTAGTGCCGGTGCTGCGCTCTTGCTGTAGCGAACGTGCCATAAAGCGTGTCTGCGTCAGTGCTATGGTACTCAGCCGGCACAAGAGTGCAGTGCCGGTGCTCGGGCACCACTGCGACCGCTGGTCATGCGCCAGTTGAGTGCTGGCATTGCTCGGTCAGCGCAGGGGCTGAGACAGGGGTTGTGATGCAGGATGACTGTAGTGCCAAATCCTAACATCCGTTTTCGGCCAGGGCGGCAAAACAGCAGGCACAGATCCGAGCAGGCCCATAGGGGTGACTGGGGCTTACGTGGGTGCAAGGGAAAACCTCCCCTTGTCCTGCACATTGTTGCTGCTGCCTCCCAATGGACCTTGGCCTTGCTATGTCGGCCTTACTAGGACCTTGGCCTTGCTGTGTCGGCCCTAACTCTACAGCACTGACATAGCTGGGCCAATGGGGCATGTGCTGCATCCTGCAGTTGGAGTGCAGTCATGGAGGTTTCCTCATGGTAGGGGATTGTTTGTTCCCTTACCTTGGAGCTGCACTGCCCAGTGCTGGAAAGTTGATTAGGATTGGTCTTCCCTGTCTGCTTTCTTTTCTTATTTTTATTTACACACTTATGTCTATATTTGTACCTAGGGAGACCCCCAATTATGCAGAAACCACTATCTTGTTTTGGTGGCTCTTTTTTCCTGCCAATGTGATGATAGGTGCTTGGTTGCACACATTTGCTTCTAGTACATGCAGATATAGATTAGAAACAAATACGTCCATGGACCTTCAAACTGTAAATACTACTGTAATATAGATTAGGAAAACTACCAGTTTTTCAGGGAAGCAGAGAATACCTATGTATGAATTACATTAAAACACTCACAAATCTCTCTCTCTCTCTCTCTCTCTCTCTCTCTCTCTCTCTCTGTGTGTGTGTGTGTGTGTGTGTGTGTTGGTTCAGGTGCTATCTACATGAAGCTTTCTTATACCATTGACCTATTTAACCAGTAATGCTTTGCTTTTTGTAGCACTCTCCAATCCCAGGTTGAAAGATCTCTCCCAGCTCCGCTGTCGGCAATCAGTTTAACTGAAAATGCTGAGATTGAACTAGGGCCTTATGCATGCAAAACATGTGCATCACCACTGAGCTGTGCTCCTTCCTTTACATTTTTGATTTGCACACTGATGGGAACAATCAAGAATGGGTGTGTGGGAAGAGAGTGGATTATGGATGTACGATTTGGGACATGTGAATGTGGAGTAAGAGTAATATAAGTAACAAAAAAAAATCTGAAGTCATGTAAGTGCATGATCCGGGGACAAGGAAATCAAGTACAACATCAGGTTAGACACAGATCTTATGGATAATCGCTTGTCTCTTAAGTTGCACTTCTGAAAACAGAAGGCACATCCATCTGTGCAGGAAAAGGGACAATTTTTGCTGCCATAAATCTGCAGCCCACTGCACCACATATAGTCCTGTTCTGGGTGGAGGGGGTGTCCTCTGAATTTCAGCAGGTACAGGGGGCTTCTGTATTGAGGAGGGAGCAGGGAAGTTCTTTCCTGCACAACAGATAATTGAACAAGTGGTGAGGGTGTTGAAAAACTGCATATTTACATGATCTAATTAAATCATTAGTAAGCAGTTATCCAGAGTACATTTCTGTTGATGCCATATTTTTCTAACATTCTAATAGAATGACTATGCCTGTCCCGAAGTAGGAATTAAGGAATGCTGTCTCTTTCTCTCTGTGTGTGTGTCTCTGTTTCAATCACATTGAAGCTGAAACAGAGTTGCACAGTCTATCTACATTATTAAAGATCTGGAAAAATGCTTTTGGGTTACAGTGCCTTGAACATGATTTATATACGTTTTACTGCTCAATCCTATTGGGCCTCTGCATCACTGGAATGGGAGTTCTGGTGTTACAACGCACTTTATGGCTATTGCAAAACATGAACGGCTATGGAGTGCAGCCTGGCCACCACCTTAAGCCGTGAATGGCCATACTCATGTTCAGTGGCCTCTTGGCGAAATCTAGTGTAAATAGGGCAGTGTGAAGGGTGGGCAATGGGCAGGTATAGAATGAGGAGAGGAGGAGGAGGAACAGAGCAGAGACAAGTATAGGGAGGGATGTAGGTCAAGCCTGGATAGGGGATGGTAGCAGCAGCAGCTCTGTGCCTTTTGATCCCTTGACCCAGGCCCACTCGAACTTGCACCAGCAAAATAGTTGGTAGCCCCATTGAGGCAGTGGAGGCTTGTCCTGGGGCAAAGGAACAAATGTTCTCTTACCTCGCATGCCAGGGTGAGGTTAGGTAGGATTGGGCTGTTAAGGATTGGGAATGTTAAGGACATTCTATTTACTATATTGTGATGTTGTTTTCTCTTGTTAGATGCCTTTTCTGAGTGAAATCTCTTCTGTATGTATAAGGCCAATTGGATCTTCAAGACTACCATGGTATGTAAATATTTTCCCAGGTCAATAGACACCCCGTAAGCCCTTCACAATAAGTTACATTTGAATCTCTTTGGCTTAGTCAAGTTCTCAGGAGGCAAAAGAGGGGAAAGCAGGTTTTGGAACTTTTTTTATTTATGTGAAGTCTCAGCGATCCACTAGAACAGTGGTTCACCAAACCCGCAGGTGGTTTTTCAGATGGGTTGTGAAGCACCTAGGGCAGCCATATTGAAAATATGAGAAGATAGGACACTGGAAAGAGGGAGACTGTGTGGTTGTTTTGCTCCTGTCAAGGTTGTAAATAGGCTTCCCCCCCCTTTCTGAGCCACTTTGCTATTGGAAAATGGCTGAGAAATAACCCAACTTATGGCTGCATTCTCAGAAAAGTAACATGCTCTGGCATCACAATGACGGCCCCTCTGGTCATGATATTACTTCCGGTGGGTCCTGGACAGATTGTCTTTCTAAACAGTGGGTCCTGGTGCTACATGGTTTGAGAACCACTGCACTAGAAGACGCGGGATCACACAGAAGCCAGATATATTGCACTTCACAAAATCTACAGAGTGGATCGCTGAGGCAGGTTGTCTGGGCTTTTTGCATGTTTTCTCCACATGGTGTTAGAATATATTCTTTCTCTGGCTGACTTGGCCAACAATGTCATTATTATGGTTAATTGTTGAACTGTCTGGAGAAGCACATTCATGTTAGACAGGAAAGACATGTTTATAAACAAGGCTGAAGCTCTGCACAATTATGTAAATATAAGTGTAAACCACTTTAACTCTTTAATGTGTTACAAAAAAAGCTTGGGGGTTATCACAGTATAGATTTGCGATTTTCTTCACAGCATGTACTGAGTGTAATAAGCGCAAGTATAATAATTTAAGGCATTTTTACACAGGAGTCATCCTTTTCTAATCAGTCTCTGATATGATCCCTCCTGGAAGAAATATCTCCGCGGCTGTATTTTATAAAAGCTTAGGCAGACATTCAGAATCTGATTACCTTTCCACATTTTCATACAAAATGGATTAATGCATCTCAGCTTTTATTACATTTTCAACACTTGTCATTTGGCATTAAGCTGACACCATGAAGATCGACTGCAGATCAGTATGAATGGGCAGAATGCAGTCGCATGCAGAGGAAATGGTGATGGCGAAAGCTGGAATAATTTGTGTTGCTTACACATTAGATGGAAATATTCCGGGAATTACATTACGTTTCTGTGAGGGGGATAGGTTCGAAGGCACCTATAAGCTGGTATACTACAGAGAAGGGCAATAGCTTCATGGAAGAGTGTCAGGTCTCAAACTCATTTCATATAGTGGGCTGCATAACATTCATGTGCCTGCTGAGAGCTGGACACAACATTGCAATGGCACCTCTAGCCCACACTCCGCTGAGGGATCAGGTCAATGCTCTGCACACCCAGCATCAGCTCTCTGCCCCTTCCCTGCCCCCTGACATGCCCTCCAGCCATGCCAGGCTCCATTTCAGCAAGGGAAGGAGGGCGTGCCAAAACCACTTGCCTCTTCGAGGGGCAAAGCGTCTTGTCACTGCCTTCCTCCCACTCCACGAGCACCCCACCCGGGGGCCCTTGTCCCCCCTCGCTCAGTGGTAGGTCTGCGACTGTGTCATCCTTAAGTAGATCGTGATATCATTAAACAAACAAAAACAAGCCAGAAATGAGCACTTCGTTCGCACATAGAAACACATTAGCAGCAAATGACAGAAGTGAGAAAGAATGTGCAAATCTTGATCATGTTTTCAAGATATGTGAGCCCAGTTATCATGATGGGAAAGGGCAATTATTAGGCAGCCTGCCCGTTTAGCAGCATCACTTCTGCCCCTGAGAAGTAAGACCTCAGTCCTATCTTTTCCTTCTCCTGTTTAAGCAGCCATGCCACCATGGCTGCATGCTGTATAGAGTGCATGCTGTATATTGCAGGGGAGACAGTCCCAAAGGCAGGGCAGTATTAACCCGTGGCTGGGTGCCTAGGCTTTCAGGTATTTTGGGGCCCCTCTAAAATTCTTCAGGAAAAAAAAATTATCAATTCTCCATCATCACCCACGCTCCAAAAATAGCAGAAACACAGGCGGAAACCTGAGGGGCAAAAAATGGAAAAGCCAAGCATTTCGAAGTTATTCCCAAAAGGGAAATACAAATAGACCCAGGTTTACCTGGAAGCTCCCCAGTGATGCAGCCTCCGCGTGCAGCCCACCTCAATCCCTGGATGCGGGGCTTGCCCCATGTGGTTCTTGGAGAGCTCTGCTAGTCTCACCTTTTCAAGGTCAGGCTTGGTGTAGTCTCTTGCCAGCTAGAGGGTTGGCAGGCCAGATGGGGAGCCGCCAGGGGCTGGACCTGGAGACCCATGCATTAGCCTGATGCCCAGATATGTCAACTTGATGGGCCCTAGTCCCTGTGGAGCCCCTAGGCTTCAGCCTACTCAGCCTAATGGATAATATGGCCCTGCCCAAAGGTCTCCTCCAAGTAAAGGAACTTTTGTAAGCCTTCAGCACTGGAAAAGATCTACTCTGACCTGCACCAGTGTTTTTGCTGTGACAAGTTTGAGTGGATCTGGGAAAGCGGATCAAGGAACCAAACTGGGATAGGATACCATCTCTACTACTGCCACCAACACCACTCTCTGCTAGCCTGAAATCCCCTGAATAAAGCAGTAAGAAAGAGTGGCTCACTACTGCTCCAAGCACAACATAAACCCAGAAATAATTGGCAACAACGTCATCATGTCATCGCAATTACTTCCGGGTTAGGCACTTCAGGGGTGATATCAGATGTCATGGCCCTGAGTTCCAGATGCCCTAGCTATGCCACTGATTATGCTACATCATCAAATGGTAATTGATAACTTTCTTTAGTCTTATATTAGGGCAATATATACACATGCACAAACATATCCCATGTGGCTAAAGGTAGCTGGGCAAGGCAGTCTCCAGGGGGAAAACAACCTGCAGGGGAAAAGTTAAACACTCTTTTCCCTCTTTTGTTATACATGACCACTGCACAATGTGTGGTTCGACCTGTACTTGATGCTACTTAATTCAGAAGGTTCCAGCTGTTTTTAAACATATGTCAGATCAAATAAAGCACAAGTAACCCTCTTTATCTTTTTTTTTCTACTCTTCCTTGGAAAGGCAAATGAAATAATAATGATAATAGCTCCAGAGATGGTGTCCGGAGAACAGAGTTTGACCACTAATAGCTTGAACCTATGCATTCGTTGAAGCTACAGAGACTCGGAACTGCAATGAATTTCGAATCAATTGCAATCCTATTTCTGGCAAATGGGAGGACAAAGGTACCTGACTCTACTTGTTTCCTGGAAGTGCCTGTCGTTTTCAATACATTTGGCTGGCCCAGCCCACCCACCACCAAAACGATGGAATGCTCATTGCCTTCAAACGGATTGCACGCTTTCGAGCACATTGCCACTAGTGGCTACTCCTTGGCTAGGAGCTTGGATAAGATACAGCCAAATACCAGTGGAATTTTTGGATTGGTTCTTAGTGCCTGATTCTATGAAATACTTCCAGTGATTTAAGTGCAAAACTACCTAAGACAGGTATGACTGCTCTTTGTATGGATGGGCAGCCCAGTCCAGCATAAATTTCTGCATGCCAATGCAGTGAAGCTAGTGCAGCTTGTGCTTCATCCTGTGTGGGAATTTGCATGCTGCAGGTCTCCTCAAAGTAAGGGGACATTTGTCCCTTTGCTCCGCATCAAGCTCCAGACAGTGCAATGGGCCTACTTGGACCTGCGCCAGCAAAATTTCTGGCACATGTCTGAGTGCATCTGTATCGGTGGAACAAGCCCAAGAGGCGAGATCAGATTGTTGCCAAGTCTGCCCCCTTCTGGGCCCTAGCTGCCCAACCCTGCCCCTTCCCTGTTCCACCCCTCCCCACTTTTCCCTGCCCCATTCTGCCCCCTTCCTGTCCTTTCCCCACCACTGCACCATTTGGCAGGCTACGTGCCTGCTTGAGTGTGTGCTGTAGCCTGCATAGGCGCTGGCCGGAAGACTGGCGTGTGCACTTTGTGTGCTGCCGCCACACGCTTTATGGCATGTTTGCAACAGTGTGTGCTGGCAGAACGTTTGTGTCATTGTGTCATTAGTATATTCGTGATAAAGAGGAGATTGAGGAGAAAGAGAGAAGCAGTCAGACCAAAACAATGTTCCACATACCATTGGTTCAACAATTTTGGTTAAGGATTCAAGGCCATTTCAATGCAATGTGGGGGGTCTAGTGCAGCCTCATATTCTTGAAGGTCTTTAGAAGCAAGAACACTTATCTCTTCCTGGGTCCAAAGGCTGATGGACCTGATGGATAGAAGCGGATGATGGATAGAAGCTGCCTTGGGTGCCTTCGGGCAGAAAGGCGGGATATTAATCAATCAATCAATTAATTAATTGATGATGATGATGATGATGATGATGATGATGATGATGGGCCGGTTCTGAAGATGTTTTGCAGCCCCATTCAAAGCTGTGATTCTACAGTGGATTTCACAGGGAGTGGGGCAGGAGGTGTGGTCTGGCGGTTGAGGTGTCACCTTGCCTGAAAAAAAGAAGCAGGATCAGCTGCCCAAGCCTGAGACCCACTAGCAGTGGACTGCGGCGGAGTCAGCTGGCAAGAATGGGTAACGTTCTTGAGATACCTGCTTGACACAACTGCCTGTGAGAGCTTGGAAAGTGCAAGAAGCTAGGATGGTGACTGCACCAGGAAGGGAAACATTAGGAAAAAGAAGGCTCTATCAGAGTTTCTCATGGAATAATCCTTGTCAAAATCCCATTGGAAAATGGGTTTTGTGCTCAGCCTGCCAACGTCAACCACCTTGAAGCTATGAGCAAGGCAGTATATAAACATTGTGATTCATAAATGAACAAACCTGCTCCTTACTAGAGTCTTCTCCTATCTTCTTATATCTCGTTTTGACCCGCCAAATGTTATGACATTGTTAGAGACAATACACACAGCGAGGCAGGTCATTTGTCTGCCCACCAACCTGCTTTATGTCCAATTCTTTTAAATTGGGGGGGGGAGTGCCTCTGGATCATTTTCAGTCAGTGCTGAAGCATTGAGCCTATTTAGCTCGAAACAGACTGAATTCAAGAGGAAATTTACAGAGCAATGCAGTCAAATGCAGGATTAAATGGGGAATGATAGGATGACATTCTAAAACTCCTCGCTCCAAATTATTCTGAAAAGTCATGGTGCAAGAGGTATAATTGGCAGGAGAGCAGTGAGCTTGTCAGCCCTGCGCAGTAATTACCCAGTCAAGGGCTCTGAATGAATTCTTACTAGTTTGTGTCTGAGGTCTTTTCCATCTTAGGCAGTTGAGCTCCTTCTTCTTTCACACATTTCAACATGGGCAGTGTTCTTCTGATTTTTGTAGCATCTTCAGTTTTCCAGGCAAAGATTTTTTTTCCAAATATACAGTTGTAATGATCTTCATCACTACATGAAGATGTAATGATGCCCTTACATGTTATTGGGGAGTCATGCATGCATACATACATACATACATACATACGTGTGTGTGTGTGTGTGTGTGTGTGTGTGTGTGTGTGTGTGTGTGTG
>JAJKFI010000058.1:7657402-7683552 GCA_029204185.1 Lerista edwardsae | reverse complement strand
GTGTGTGTGTGTGTGTGTGTGTGTGTGTGTGTGTGTGTGTGTGTGTGTGTGTGTAAAGACTAGATGCTTCCTTTTACTGGTCCACTAGCCCAACATTGCCTACATCAATTGCTATCAGCTCTCCTTGGTTTCATATAAGGATTTTTCCAGCCTTACCTAAAAATGTAAGGAATTAAAGCTGGGACTTTTGGATATCTTCTGCCATTGAATTATGGTCCCTCCACAATACCATACTGACTTTGCATATGATCCCCAGCAGTCCCAATGCAACAAATCCTTTGGGGCTTTTTAGCTTGGGGAAAAAGGTGATTGAAGGGAGGATGTGATTGAGGTGTCAAATTATGCAGGGTAGGGCGAGTGAGTGAGTGAGTGAGTGAGTGAGAGAGAGAGAGAGAGAGAGAGAGAGAGAGAGAGAGAGAGAGAGAGCTTTCTCCCTCTTGCATAATACTGGAGCCAGTGGTCATCCAATGAAACTGATTGACAGGACATTTAGACAAAAGGAGGCATTCCTATACACAAAGCATAATTAGTCTGCAGACGCTGGTGCTGCTGTAGAATGTGGTGGTAGCTCCTAACAACATGGATGGTTTTAACAAATTGAACAAATTCATGGAGGACAGGCCTACCAATGGCTTTTGGTCTTAATCTCCAGTTCAGTGGCAGGATATCTAAATAACAGTTGCACGGTAGCCGTGGCTGAAGAAAAGTATGTCTTTCACCTCTGCTCGTCTGTTTCCCAAAGACACTGGCCTGGCCACTGTGGGAAACAGGGTTTCTTTGGCCTGATTCAACAGGACATTTACTTATTGAAGGTTTACTTATTGTGAAATCAAATGTGCCACTTCCATGGTCATAAACATATTTCGGCTTTTTCTGAATTAAGGTCTACTGTTAGAAATCTATGCTTAAAGATGATACTTTGTTCCAGATATAAGCCAGTTTTTATTCACTGATTGGCCTGAAGTGGTGAGGAGGACTAGAAATTAGTTGGAATCCTACTATGCTCAGTGAGGGGTTAGTTCCAACTCTGATGACAGCATAATTTTACAACTTCAAAAGAGGTGGCACAAATCAAAAGACTCCAATTGGATTCAGTGGGGAGCCACAGATGGCTCCCCTTTCCCACTTACCCCATCTCCACCATTGTAGCCCTTAAGGAGGATAGAATTCAGACAAGCCCTGCAAGGAATCACAGGCAGGTGCATATATATCCCAGCAAGGGAGCACAGCTTGCATGTACTGTATATAGCATGGAATTACATTAATCTGCCCCCTGGGCATAGAGAACTAGGAGCACACAAGACCCTGTTAATGAGATACTTTCAACAAAAGTAGCACTTTCTGCAAACAAACAACACCCAATTGCTATGAAGAACAAAATGAAGATGAGTAACAATTAGCTTTTCTGAAGCTTTAACGGGCACTTTGCTTCAGGACCTTGGACAAACACCCTCCCAGTAAATTCAGCTTCAATTGGAGCTAGCTGGAATTGCAAGGACAATACACCCCACATAGGCATGTACTTGTTTACTGAGCTGTTGGGCCATATATTTGGACCCTGCCCTAAAAAACAAACCAGGTTGTGCCGATTCAGTGAAACTGTTCTATGTCCTCAGGGATGGCCTTCCAGAAGTTATTGGGGGAGCAGCAAAATTCCTTCAGCTAGTAGAGCAGAACTTCCTGACTACATTTCTGTAAATTGTTTATATGTATGATTCATGCCTTCCAACTGGGAGTATTTTGTATGCCAAAATCTATCTCTCTATCTCTCTACTGAACTGTAATATCTTGAATGATTTGTGCAGTTAGGCCAGCAAAGTTTGGCGGGCACAAGGGTCACCATAAAACACGTTTGGACCACTCTCAGGGAGGATGGCGCATGCATGTGTGCTGGCCTCTCTGACTCTGAGTGTGGTCCAAACATACTTTATGGTGTCCCTTGTGCCGGCCAAACTTTGCTGGCCTAACTGTGCCAGCCTAACTCCAAGTTAGGATTATGCTTTTGGTGAAGTGGTGCGGACACACCCCGTTCCCTAATGACTTAGATTCTCTCTACTTCCCTAGAAGAAAAAAAGTCAGGGAATGATTCCAGACTCTCTGCTGAACCCAGCTTCTGAAGAAAACTTGATGTGTACACTCAAGGTCTCTGAGCACATGTGACTCAACCAGCACTTCAGGGATCATGTAGAAAGAACCCAGCCTTCCACTTTCTACATGTGCTTCAAAAGGTGAAGTCCTTTCTACCATCTTCCATTCAGTGCTGCCTGTATGAGCTTCTGTAGAGTTGATTTCTCCATGACAACCGCATTTGACAGGCAGCAGCTTCTCGGGCAACATTGGCCCACATTTTTTGAGGCATGTAAATTCAGTTGACAGGCTCATAAAGCTAAATTGGCAGGCATGGTGTCCCACAGCAAAGCTCGTTAAAAGACACTAATGGAATAGAAGAAATATGTTCTTTTGGAATTCAAGCACAAAATTCAAGCATGCATATGATCTCACCTGGCATGTAAATAATAATAATAAAAAAAAACAACCCTCAGTGACAATGAATGGAAATGCATTGGGGGAAGCATCACAGAATCCAAAAGTTTAGTCTGAGGAAGAAGTAGGAGTCCAGAAACATATTCGTCAGCCTCTGTGGCATTAACGCTGATTTAATTTTCAACCTGACATCAGGCAGTGAGATAACGTTGACTTCTCTATGACCCCCCAACCATTTTGCCAAGTCCTAGAACAACCCACATTATTTTACTATTGATTTTTTTCCGCTTCCACATATGTTTATGTTGCCTGGTGATGTTCGAACACAGACAGGTGGTCCACTATTTGGCGATTCATACCTCATACATCTTTTCCCCACAAATATAAAGGGAGCCACATACACCAAACTGCTACAACACCTGCCTAAGAGCCATGTTAAATTCTGCTGAAGGGATTGTGGCTGAATTGGCATGCAGCTTGATACATGGTGGTCATGCCCCAAACTGTTAAGGTTTGAGGTGGGAGAGAATATTGGATCCTATCAGTAAATTCACTCTCCCATACTTAGACTGAAATCCTTCCCACAGAAGTAAATTCTATTGAACATCTCATAGCACTGCAGCAACGGGGGACTTCTACTCATTTTACTTTTTTCTATTATTTAAACAGCCTTTTCTGGGAGTCCCTGTTTTGGGGTTCAACAATGCCTTAGGTATAGTAATATCATTCCAGGACATTGTGAGGAAAACAACATGACGAAAAATATGCCAGACTTCACCAGACGTCATACAATAGTTCTTCCCCCTCATGTCCTAGAATGGCGCCTTGCCAAGAGGATCATTGGGAGGGGGTAAATTGGGGGCCGCCAAGAAATTCAGAATAGCAGCAATGGTCAACAAGCATTAGAAAATGTTTTGACGATAGCTTGCCATTTCTGCCACACGAAAAAGTCTTCCCTTAATAGCAGTGTATAGAAATGCAGACAAAATGGCTGGCTTCTGTAACTCAGGGTACAATCCTAACCTGAAGTTAGGCTGGCATAGTTAAGACAGCAAAGTTTGGCTGGCACAAGGGACATTGTAAAGTACATTTGGACCACTCTCGGAGTCAGGGAGGATGGCGCACGTCTGTCCCTTGAGCTGACCAAACTTTGCTGGCCTAACTGTGCCAGCCTAACTCTAGATTAGGATTGTGCCCTCAATTAATTTGGACCTCAACTTTTATCTATGGCTATTCATTTCGAATGAGGGAACAATGAAATCAATGACCCTGTTTCAGGCCCCAATCCTATCCCTGGTTACCACTGTGCCAATGCAGCTGTGCCAGAAAGGTGCATGTTGCATCCTATGGCGTGTGTGTGTGTGTGTGTGTGTGTGTGTGTGTGTGTGTGTAGGGGATGTGTGACCTGAAGGCAAGCAGGAGGTAAGTAAACATATTTTTTAGGATCCAGTCCTCTCATAGATTGGGTTGGTGCTCAGAGCACTATATGACAGAGGAACACAGTAGAACAGTGTAGAACAGTGGAACATGCCATTTTGCATGTGCTGCCACACCTTGTGCTGGTGGTTGCAAAGGCAGCAGGGGTGGAACAAGGCAAGGAGGGATGGAACAAGGAAGTGGAAGAGGTGGAACATGGGCATGGAGGGAAGTAGACTGAAGGGAAGTATCAGAAGCACTCATGTGCGCAGATATCCTAACCCTATCGGTCTCCCTTGCCCCCCACTGTTGCACCCCTCGATTTTCCCTTATCTATCTGTAAGCCTCCCAATTGCCAATGGGTCTCCCTGGATCTTCATCAGCTCTTTAGATAGTGCAAATCTATCAGATGACTGAGGCATGCCAGCTGCTATTGAATGAAATAGCATCTGGCAGAAGTCACCAGTGCTGGATGCCGCCCCTCCCACCTCGATCATGCCCAAGCCCTCCTCCATTCCACCCTCCCACCCCCCCCCGTCTACCCCCGGCTGGTGTACTTGTTATGCATGCTCTTGCCCCACTGTCATTCGCCGGCCTTTTGCAGGCTCTATGGCAGTGGGCTGGAAGAGTCTGGCTCTGCGCACTGCCCGCAGACCATTTATGACAGCTCTAAATGTCATTTATGACATCATTTATGATGCCCAACAGCTGAAACACTATTTGCGGTGGAGGTCCCAAGGGATAGGATTGGGCCACAAATGAAACCGGCTCAAACTGGCTCAAAAGTTACTTTCCAAAAAAGAACAGAAAAAGTAACAATTGGGACATTTATAGTACAAAGGTCTAGCTTGAAAGCATTCTTGTTGCTATTTTTGTATGACTAATACGATTATGTAATCATCATGGAGGAAACCTCAAGTCCACTTTGTTTGTCAGAGGAGACAAAACTGATTTCTTTAAAAAAAACCCATGTACACGTAGCAAATAATCCCCAGGCCTTGCGATCTCCTTGATTCAGGAACACATAATTTACAGGAGTGCGTGCTTCTTTCAAAACATGCATTTGTCTCCCGTGAGTGTTATGGTTTCTGTTTCTGCAGTGTGTGCTACAACTGTCCTGTCTGGAGTGGTCCTTGGGCCCAGCAGAGAACTGATGTGAGTGTCAAGTGCTGGTTTTCAAAGGGATACGCATGCTCGCTGGCACAAAAAGACACCCCAAAGGAAATGCACCATTGAAAGGGCTGGCATCGCTCCCTCAAGGGTTAACAGCACAATTTCAAGTCTGTGCTGCTCAAAATAAATGTGCTAATCTACATTTAACTAATCCTCCCACTTCATAATGTGACTAAAAATGGCATTAGTTTCCTCAGTTGTCGCAAAGGGTTAGCAGAGGAGCCTCTGAAATGAGGGAGAAGAATGCTTGGCTTCATTACTTTTTCAGAATGCTTGCGCAGTACATTGACAAGTGCGAAGTGTTATAAATAATTGAAACGGAATCTGCATTGTCAAAATAAATGTCACCCTCCGCGCTGGCTCCTTTCCTTCCTAATTCGTCGCATTTGAGAGATTCACAGGAGGTCTTTCATAGTACGAGGCTGGACTGAGACAGTCCCTTTGAAGTAATATATCACTGACCTGAGAGGGAGAAGGGAATGTGGTTAAAGAACCAGAGTGGGATGCTTTGAGTGCCTTGAAAGAAAAGCCAACTTTGTCTGTTCTCTGAAGCAATCCTTTTGCAGCAACTTCAGGACCAAATGCAGCATGAAATCCGTTCTGGCAAGGCCACAACATCACTGCATGAAGTCACTTCTGAGCATTGTTATTTCTGGGGATGGAGTTTTGGTCAGATAACAGAGACAGCCAGGTTTTTCTACTTGGGTTCCATCTCTATTGTCCAGGCACTACTCTTGAGGCTAGACCAGTACATCGTGCGGCCACAAAAAAGGACATTACCTCTATGGGGCATGTGCACTGGGATAGTTTGAAGGTCATAGTTGTAGGGCGGGCTGGTTGAGGAATGACTACCTCTTGAGCGACTCTCATAAAACGCATATTGGCCTTTTGCCTTTCCAGATCACGCATGAGAAAGCAATACAAATGCAGAACACTGCCTTGTACTGAGAGTGCAATCCTAACCTGGAGTTAGGCTGGCACAGTTAGGCCAGCAAAGTTTGGCCGAAACAAGGGACACTGTAAAGCATGTTTGGACCACTCTCAGAGTCAGGGAGGATGGCATGATCTGTGTGCTGGCCTCTCTGACTCTGAGAGTGGTTCAACCATACTTTACGGTGTCCCTTGTGCCGGCCAAACTTTGCTGGCCTAACTGTGCCAGCCTAGCCAGGTTAGGATTGTGCTCTCAGTTTACCTACTGGTCTGGCAAACGCTTAACCCAGAACAAGATAACAAACGTTCCCTTGCCTTAAGGGGACCTCTGGAGGCAGAAACACCCTCATGGGATGCATCAGGAGCCACACTGGCATTTCTGCATTGCAGCTTAGGGAGTTATGGTGGATTGGGCAGTAATCAGGGTTGTTTGTAATCATACCTTGAGTGGCTGTGTGGGCACTTATCAGCCCATCATCCTCATCCTCTGTAGGATGAGGCATACTCATGCCTCAAAGTTGGAAGCCAGGATCAGCAATCTCTAGAGATGTATCTGGGAGGTATTCCATCTGGAAATCAAAGTTGATATGTCTGGTGATCCAGTCAGCTATCCTCGGTGTAGTAAATAATGTAGTAGGGCCATAACATGAACTGTCTGTTCCACAAGCAAATGCTGAAGTGCCATATGCTGCCCAAAAGCATGCCTAAGCCTCTTTTCCAATGACAAAAATGACATATGTCATAATGATGTCATAATGACATCGGAGTGCATTCTCCGATGCACTCTGGAGGCAAAGGCAACTCTAATGTCTTTCATTTGTGTCAAAACAGCACCCAAGCAATAATCGGAAGAATTTGTTTTCCCAGTTGTATGCCTGTGAGTGCTGAAAGAACTAACAGCAAGGTTCTCTCCAGTGGCTAATTTAATCTTTTGGAAACTGTCTCTCCGTGAGTCAACCCATTTAAACAACATGCCTTTTTTCAAAAGAAGACATAGTGGAGTTACCATACATACTCAGGTATAAATTGATCTCATGGATAAGAAATTCTAAGCCAAAAATCACAGCATTTGCTATGACCTGTGGATAAGTTGAGGACAAGACTTAGGGAAGATATGAAATGCTTTGAAAATGACTTACCAGTAATTTTTCTGAGGCAACAACAGACAGCCAACCCCAAACCAGAGACATTTCACTTTCTTCTGAGGCAGCACAGAAATAGTGTTATTCTCCAAACAAGAAGGAAGAGGGATGAAGGTGCTTATGGGAGTTGTAGGCTTTGTGAGGAATACACTTTGTGAGGAATACCATAGCAGCAACCCTCATAATGACTAAAAGTCCCATAAGCACCTTCACCTCTCTGCCTGTTCAGAGAAGAAGGAAAATGGCTACTTTTTTTGCTTGTTGTCTGTTGCTGCCTTAGGACAATTACTGGTAAATTGCTCCTTTTTTCCCTACTCCAGTTCTTTCTGCTTCTTAGCCCCACCCCCTCCAGCTGCTGTTAGAAGTTTTATCAACCACATTGGTCCATGTATAAGTCGACCCATGTTTTCAGGGTCAATTTTCAGGCATAAATTTTTAAACTTTTACATGAGTATATAGGGCACTCCCATGGCAAATTGTTCGACAAATGGAATAATACAAAATTCTAAAAAAGATCACAGTTCATATTTCCTGTGTGACTCTGATGCTGCTTATATAGCTTTCACTAACTTTCAGTTAGGCTGTATGCCTTTTTGAGATATTGTATGTTCCAAGTACATTGCTGAGTTTGTTCAAAATTGACATTTCTAGACATGGATGGCAAGTTCAGGTTGTTGGAACTTCCTTAACACTTCCTTTAGTACAACAACCTATTCTTCAATGGTCTTGCCCCTACACTAAGATGTCATTTTGAGAGTGATGCCTTCCATATTCCCCAAAACTGCATATCATACCTTGAAATTCAGAGGCTGCTAATGCTAATCCAAATGGCATTCTCTTACTGTACATTGAAAGCTGTATACTTATAAGACCTTTTTGACTACAGGAAGTTGATCGTAGGAATACGATGAGGTTGAACAATGCATTTAGATGGTCTATGGCTCCAAAATGTCATCATTTTACAACTTAAAAACCTCCTGAGGTTTTGCAGCTTAAAAACCTCCCGTGGTATTGCTACAATAACTTGAGTAGTTGTCACAATACTGTGGATACAATGCTATGTGTTGAACAGGTACTACAATTTGGCATTGGGTATGCTTTGTAGAACATGTTTAAGGGGTGAAATCTATTAGATGCCTAGGGACTGTCACTGAGCATTGTGGCCAATAGCAAGTCTCGGTGCTTTGACATCTATGGAAAAAGGACATGCTGACAGTGCAACAATAAGAACTTTATTGTGGGGATAATAGTAGAATTGCAGGGAAAGGAAATCAGAAATAATAATAAAAAAATGTAATGTCACTTTCACCATTTATATAACTGGGCCCTAAATGTAGATGGTTCCTACAAGTACTATACATTTTATAGGAAAGAAAAAAGAAGAGGGAATCTTGACAAGGGAAAAAGGCAATGATGTTCCTATTGGGGGGGGAATGCTAAGTGTTGCAGAAGCCTGTGCTCCTGTGTGGCGTGGCCCTGCCCCCTCATCTTCAGAGGCATTTGCAGCTCAGAGAGCAAAGCATTTTGCCCCCCCCTTTATAGGAGTACCACCGGAAAGGGGACATGTGATGTGTCAGGCAAAGAGGGGAGTGAGAAGTGGAGAAGAGGTATGGGGAAATTAGAAGAGTTACCTGGGGCTGAGGAAAACCAGAAGGGAGAGGGGATCGAGGATAGCTGGGGAAAAAGAAAGGAGCAAGAAAGATCCCAAGGCTCTGGTCAGAGTGAAAAACCATGGTTGAGCTGCTCTGTAACCTAAACTCCTCGCTATAAGCAAGGAGTGAGCATCTCAGTTGGACTGAGTACTTTGTAAAGCTGAGCAGCGATAAAAGTGTATCGGGGAGCTGAATCCTGTAACGGCTGCCATTTATGGTCCTTCATTTTCACATGACGATATGCAAGAGAATGGCGCCCCATCACATTCAAAACTCCCTCCAGAAAGGTTTACTCATCTGCAGATGTATCAGTCCAAATGTCGCTGCTTCTGAGATCTGTCCCCTCCCTCCCCTAGAATGTCCCCTGCCCTGCCCCTCCACACCCATGACATGCCCCTGCCTCTGACTTACCAAGGCCCAATCCCCAAAATGCACGTGGCTGGCTGACAGTGGCATTTCCAGCAAAGGACAAAGACTGTTGCAGGAAGATGCCCCAACAGTGTTTTAGACTGCTGAGCTTGCACAGGAGCTTCAAGGGCATGAGAAGTGTCTGACGAAAAGGGGGGAATAAAAACCAAGAGCATTTGACACAAGGGTATAAAAAATGGAGACATTGTTTATTGTGAATGTTCTTCATTCATCCCTCTGCCTTGCAGCTGCTGTCCTTCATGGATCTGTCTCAAGCGAGGGAGGTGATTTCACAGCCCACCAAGGGTTCAGGCGACAAGGGGATTGCACTGCAGCTACTCCACAGTCTTTCTCTGCAGCTGGAGCCTGAGTATTCTCATGCTTATTTCCCTGGCCCCGGATCCAACCCCCTCTTCCTGTCCTTCCATTATCACCTCATTTCAGGTCCTTTGATAGCCTTTCCAATTTCCCAATATCCTACTTCCTTGCTTGTGCCATTACATGCCCCTTTCCCTGGCAAGGATTTCCATCTCCATGTTTCTTTTATTTTTTTTAAAAAAAACTGTTTACATTTAGGGCCTGATCACATGAATGATTGAATACGTATGACATTGCTTTTTTTATTATTAATAAAATAAAACTATGTTTTAGTACACACACGCACCATGTTCTTGCCTGTGGCGATGACCATGGGCTGGAGGTTCTTTTGGATCAGAGTAAGCAGCAAGTCTAGTCCAAAGCTGAGGAGGGTAAGACTCCTTATTCAAACACAAAGAAAGGCAAACAAGACAAAACTTACCCGGTACTGACAGGGTGGTGTGAAGGTGTCGAGGGTCAGGGGGCTACTGCTAAGTTAGTGCAAGGCTACATGGGGAAGTGCTCAGTTAATCAGTGCTTCATTGGCTGGAATTCAACAAATGATGGAGGAGTAGGGCTATTGCGGAGGTGATCAGCCTACAAACAGGTGGGAAACTAGGATGTTCCCATGGCCAGGGAGAGTGGGCCTTCGCCACAGATGATAGTAATGAGGATGGCCTTGTCCAATCAGTGGCGGGCAGGTCCTTTGGTTTGTGGCCAAGTCCCTGCTGCCTCCCATAGCAACAGAACCGGCACTGACTCTGGGTTGCTAGGAGGCAGACATCTGGTTTCCGTGCCATGCACACCCCAAGTAACAAAAGTTCCCTATTGTCACAGCTTTATTAAGCTCCTCGCCTTCTTTCTTGGATGCTGCTCCATTGAGTTGCGCTACTGGCCACCGCACTCCACCCTGGCACATTTGTTAGATTTCCCCTGAGTGTGCATGTCACACATATCTAAAAAAAAGCCTGCCTGGTACCACAGCAGCGAGGAAGCCGCCTTGAGCAAGACTTAGAGCCCTCCTGCTCCTGCTACTTAGGCTAACCCCTTGACCCTGACAAGCTGCTCTGTTTAGAAACCAGGATTTATTGATTTGGGGGAAGGCTGTAGAAATCTGCCATCTGTTGTGTGTGAGACTGTGGGTGAGTCTGAACTCTGGAAAGCGTGCATGGAAATGAACATTGCTTCTGCCTGACATTAGAAGGGGAAAGAAAAAAGGAACAGAAAAAGTTAGCTTCAAGCAAGACCCAAGGTTAGCCAGAAAAGATAGGATTCGTGTGCAAAAAAAATATGTTCAGATACTGTTCTGAAAATGTCACAAAGGCCACCTTTCTGCCTTTCCTCCACATATTCGCTTACAGTGAAAGACAAAGAAGAAGGACCACTGCATATTTTATCCTGGGAGGATGTCTGGCATATCCCCGAAGTTCCTCCACGAGCCACATGACAATCACAAGTGAAAAGCTGGCTTTTCAAATGGAGAGCGAGAGCCAGTGAAGGAGAAAAGCCAGCCATTTGCCTGCCACAAGCATCAGTCCCATCTGAAACATGCTTCAGTACATTTCAAGCTTCATAACATAATGCTGCCTCAGACATATGAGCAAACAGTCTATTAATGGCTTTGCAAAACAGAGTGCTGAGGTAGGCTGTGATCTACACTTACTCATTTACTTGGATTTCTAAACATTTCCAATTCAAGTGCTCAGGTCCAGACCTTTTCGGGCTCTGAGACAGCAGAAACTTCTGAAGCATGAAATGACTTGGTTGCAAAGCTGCAATTTTTGCTGAAACATCATTTATTCTTACATGCTACAAGAGCCTACAAGCTATTGATTTATTTGGGATCCTCTTTAAGAAATTTTCTGAGCTGGGACTGCATGTTTAATAATATGTTTGTATTTTATTTTGTGGATTTGTTTCATATTTCTTCCAGTATGTGCCACTGAGGCTGGAGACCTCACATAGAGTAATTGCATCCCTGCTAACTGGGCAAGAGGCACTTTTTCAAGTGGTGTCCTCTTATATTTAGCAGGGCGAGAGCAATTGTCCCTCTTCACCCCAACGCAGTGTCTTTCTCGTGGCTGTTGCTGGGGGTGTTCTCCATTCTTTTAGATTGTGAGCCCTTTTGGGACAGGGAGCCATTTAACTTTAATGTTATTATTTGCCTGTAAACCGCTTTGTGAACTTTGTGTTGAAAAGCGGTATATAAATACTAGTGATTGATTGATTGATTGATTGATGTGGAAACACCCCCCCCCCCGCCGAAATTTGGCTTCTTATATCAAAACTCTTTGGACATGCTTCAGGGCACAATCCTAACTAACTTTCCAGCACCAGGATAATGCAGCTTCGAGGGAACAAACAATCCCTAACCTGGAGGAGGCCTCTGTGACTGTCCCCCAACTGCAGGATGCAGCACATGCCCTGTTGGCACCACTCTGTCAGTGCTTGGAAGTTGGTCAGGATTGCGACTGCAGTCATTCCGCACCCCCCCCCTCCTCCAGCAAAAATATCAACATTTGCCTATCAATTTGGGTTGGTTAGTTGGTTCTCTTGTGATGGGCCTGGCCCCATGTGATAAGGACGCTAGTGCACCATAGGCATGAACATCCTATCTCTCCCTTTGGATTGAGGTGCCATTGCTTGATCACGGATGGGGCACATTTCAACTGAATCGTAAGTAATATTTGATTGTGAGCGCAATCCTAAACTGGAGTTAGGCCGGCATAAACTAAGCCAGCAAAGTTTGGCCAGCACAAGGGCCACCATAAAGCGTGTTTGGACTACTCTCGAAGTCAGGGTGGATGGCTCACGTCTGTGTGCTGGCCCCTCTGACTCCGAGAGTGGTCCAAACATACTTTATAGTATCCCTTGAGCTGGCCATACTTTGCTGGCTTAGTTTATGCCGGCCTAACTCAGTTTAGGATTGCACCTTGTTATGTGCTGAATCACGCAATTAAGTGCTGGTGTCCGGATATGAAAGGAAGGACATTCTAGTGCCTCAATCCTATCCCCCACCATAACGCTGATGCAGCGGTGCTAACAGAACATGTGCTGCATGCAATGATGGAAAGCAATCAGACATGGTTTCTTTCATAAAATGTTTTCTTACCCTGGTAGGCTGCCTGATCACCTGTGGGTTTCTTTGGTTCTGTACCAGTCATTTTACTGGGGAAAAAAGTTCAAGGAGAGAAAGGGGCCAAGGTGGCCTGGGAAAGAGGGAGAGAGGATCCTGGTGCAAGATTCCACCCATAAGGATTCCACCCAGTGATGGGATCTGCAAATTGAGAAGGGGAACGCTGGGCAGGACTTATGCAGGACTTCCACATGATTGGCTGCCCGTCTGCAGCGTTCCACGGCTGCCTTGGCCTCGGGGGGCTGCCTCCGGTTGGCGTGCCCCACCGCTGCTCACCCAGGCACCCAGCGCACCCCCCACCCATCCTCCATGGCGAGCAGGAGCCCCCCCCCCAAGGCCAGGGCAGCCGCGGAATGCTGCGGACGGGCTGCCAATCATGTGGAAGTCCTGCCCAGCGTTCCCCTTCTCAATTTGCAGATCCCATCACTGATTCCACCCCCTCCCTTCCCAATCCCAAACTCTCCTTGCACTCCCCCTCCCTGCCCATGACATGCCTCTGCCAAAAACCTGCCAGCACTTGAAGAGCTAAAGAAAACCAATTAGATGGTAAGAAGCTCCAAAAGAATATCTCCAAACCTGATAACTGGGCAACCAAATGGCAAAATGGAATAAAGAGTGCAATCCAAAGGGCTCACGTCCTTTGTGCTGGCCCATCGTCATCCCAAATGCACCGTAAAGTGCATTTGCGCTGACACAGACGAGGGTAAGCCCGCGCATGGCCAGCACTGATGACTGGGCCTGGCAACAAGGAAGGCTCAGTCGGTTCGGGGGTTGGATGGGAAAGGTGGTGGCAGAATGGGGTGGTGAGAAGGAGGAATGGGGTGGGGGGAGGTGGGGCAGGCCGGCCGGGGGAGGGGGTTGGTGTCAGGTACAGGATAATGCTGCTGTGTTACCCAGGGGAAGGAGAATCGATTCCACTTGCCCCAGGTTGTACCACAGCCAGTCCCACCCTGGCTGGATATGGGGCAGTCCTCTCAGCCTGCCTATTCCAGATCAGGATTAGGGATTGCACTCCTGGTGTCATTTTGCCCATTCTTGACTCTAGTATTATGAGGGAGAATAGAAAGTTTTCTCTCCACCCCATGCATAATTTTATTGGTTTCAATCATGCACCCCCATAGGTATCTGAACATTTGGCAGCATCCCTGCAAGGAATATTGACTGATGCAACCAATAAATGCCGACCAGGCATGTTTTGTTATAAAACAAATCCAGCAAGGTTTTTGGTGGCCAGGAATGGAGAAACACACTGAGCAAATAATCGGGAACTGCATGACTTGTGCCTGATAGGACAACAGCATAATTAATCTGTGGAATTCATTTCAACACGATGTAGTGGTGACCATTAGCTTATATGGCTTTAAAATGACATTAAACAAATTCATAGAGGACACGTCAATCAAAGACCACTAGCTGTGACGGTTATATGCTACCTTCAAGTCTAGCAGCAATATGCCGCTGAATAGCTGTTGCAGGGAAACAATGGCAAGAAAGAAATATGCTTTTTTCTGCTGCCTGTTTTCCCATAGGCACACGATGGGAAAACAGGATCCTGGACTGGATAGGCCTTTGGCCTGAACAAGGCTGTTCATGGTGGTTTGTGAGACAGACAGATGGAGTTTTTTTTAAAAAAAAATGCACGTGCTGAAGGATCATCAAGGGCCAAACATCCTTACTGGAAATGGTCAGCCCATTGCATGGCAGCAGATGTGGAGAGGGTGGCAGTGGCTCACTATTATATCAACATGTTGCTGCGGAGTGGCTAGCAGTGCCCAGCATAAGCTGCCGATAGCCTGGCCTCCCCCAGTGCTAGTCATATGCCTCCATGCTACTGAAAGGGCAATCTCTATGCCTGCACCTCCAACTAACAATATCTTGGATATGGGTGTAGGATCCCTCTGCTTCTACTTCAGCAGTTTTCATCAGAAATATTTCCTTTACCCGCGCACAGTGGTGTTATTCAGGGGGTTCTCCCAGGTTCTATAGAACCGGTTGTTAAACGGCCGGGCCCTGCCCACTTGCTTACCTCAGCTGGCTTTGGGGTTTTTTTTGCTCTGGCTATGACGTCATAGAACCGGTTGTTAATTTATTTGAATACCACCACTGCCCGCGCACCCTCGAAATAAAGACAGCAGACTGCAGCTTGGGTATTACTAGGATCCCTTTTATTAAACACTAGCTGTTTGTGACCCGGCGTTGCCCAGGGGCAGACATTATCCCCAGGCTCTATTAGGAGGAGGAATGAGTTTGTTCTGCAGTGCACCCCCACCTCTGGGGGCGTAAGGGGGGCCCTACCCCCACAGTAGATCTGTCCAGATCGTAAGGAATAAGTGCACCACGTGTGGTGAACATCGTTCCAGGCGTTCCAGAGTAATGGTGGAACATACACACAAATATACAAACCTCCCTCAAACGTATGACATAGTGAGATCCATAGATAGACATATAGAACTCGTCCCTGAGATAACACAGTATTGCTGACGTGGAACCCAAAACGCACACTATCACTGTGAAATGAATGAGGAAACAGGGACACCCTAACCTAAGAGAGCAATATGAAGGTCCCACTTACTGTCTGCAGGCCCTGTTGCAGGATAGCCCTGACGTATGAGAAACAGGCAGAGGTGGCCTGTTAGCTCCCTGGACATAGGCCCCTCTCAGATCCGACTGGGTGCTGGAAGTCTCTGGATCCTGCTCTTTCCACCCTGGGCCAGTCAGGCAACGCAGGCAAAGCATTTAGTTTCGCTTTCTGTTCTGCCTCTGTCTGGTAGCTGAGCTGCTGCAGAATCGTCTGTGACCATAGGGTGGCAGCAGACCTGTAGCCCAATGCAATCCCCTTGGTTCCTGACGATCCAGGCCCCCTCCCTGAAAAACGGGGGGCTGTAGAGGGGTCTGACCCCCGCAGTGATTCCTTCCAGGCTGCAAGGTACATGTGTGCCAAGTTTCGTGGCCGTGGGTCAAGGGATGGAGACGTGTATAAGGAACATACATACACACACACACGTCCGTTTTTATATATATAGATAATAATGTATATAGGATTTGCAAATCAGGAACTAACTACTGAAAAGGGGGTGTCTTCTCCCTTTTAAGGTGTGGGGTACTAATTTGGGGTAAAAGGCCGATCCGCCTCCACCATTAATGATTTCCTTGGGCAAGCCATTCAACTCAAGTTCCGGCTCTGCCATTAACTGTGCCAGACTGTCTTAATTGCCCCCGAGGGGACCGGTCAGCTGGCCTGTGCCTGGCCAGTCAAGGGGTATTCCCAGCAACTCGTTGAGCCAGGTAAGCATCATCAGAGCAGCCGTGATCACACAAACCCCCAGACTTGCTGCCCCGGCATGGACACCATGAGCTGTCTATGTCTTCCCTTACCCCACACCTCTCATGCCAACTGACCAAACCACAACCTAAACCACCGCTTCACAAAACACACCCCAACCAGTCTGGAGTGGGCAAAAAAAAACACCTGTATTGGAAAAGGTGGAAGATACCCCCAGGAGTTAGGGAATGGTATCAACAGTGGCCTCTTGTCCATATCAGCCAGGGATTACAGGGTTAACCCCTAGGTCTATGCCTGCAGCAGGAACACAGCTGCAGGCTGATGAGGGCCCTGGCTAGGAAGGGTGATTAGCACAGGTGCACATGGGTGTGGCTGATGAATTAAAGCCTGCCCAGCAACAGACACCGATTGGCCTGCCTCAGTATAAAGTGGGAGGCAGGAGCTGCAGTAAGTTAGCATCAGGTAGGTGCAGCACTGGGCAGGTGTAGGAAGGAAGGAAAGTGGCTGTGAATTGACTGACTGATGGATTGCTGGATGGACTGACGGACTGACTGAAGGACTGTTGGATGGACTGACTGGATACTTGGTTATTGGAACTGTGAGTGAGTTCCTGTGGTGCCTTGGTTGGAGAAATGTTGTATGGCTGCCACGCCCCTGGAGCCACTGAGTGGAAGAGGCAGGTGTGCCTTAGGTAAGCTAACTGCCTATTGTTTGGTGGTGGGGTGTTGTGGTGCCAAGTTAGACGTAGGGTATCTTGAACTAAGCCAGTGATGAGGGCAGTCTGAAGGAGGTTGGCCAGCCAATGAATCCAAACAAGGCTGCTGGAAGAGAGGAGAACCCGTGGGTGAAGGAAACCCCTCCCTCTTGCCTATCTTTGAGGCTGCTTAAAGGGGAAACTAGTCAGCCTAGTGTGGGCATCGGGGCCCTCGGGGAGGCCCAGCAGGGAGAATTTGGCAGAATACCACCTTCCAGGGGCCAATCAGGAAGATGGCCAAAAATTTCTACCTGGCCCTCCGAAGAGCAACCAGCTATTCTCAGACTAGTTAAAGGGCGAGTGGGTGGGGTCGCCGTCCAGGGCCACACTGAGCTTGCACGAGCGACGTGCCCATGCCTGGAGCTGCGGTCCCGCCTCCAGATGGCCCAACAGCCAATCGGCAGTCAAGCCCCAGCCTATCTGTTTCCGAGAGGCAGGGCAATGGGGCCATTAGTGCGCGAAAGCACTAACGGCCTTTATCTCCAATAAACCACATCACAAACACAGCTGGCTTTCCCAGCTACATCCATCAGTGGCTTGAATAAGGTGTTTCCATAATTACATTTGCCTTGAGGCACAAACAAAAAAAGTAAGGTATTCATAGGCATACAGGCGTTTAAGAGGAGCAAAAGTTTAATCAATAGGGCACCTTTACTGATGGCAAACATTGTCAAGAAATGATCGGTGCTTGTACTCGTAGTTGGAGAAAGCAACTAATCTGAGTGGCAGGCTTCCTTGACGCATCCCAACTATTTATGGGTTATTCAGAAAGAAAGAATTCATAAACAAGGGCAGGACAAAAAAAATGCAATTTTATTGATATCCATCTGATTTATGTTTACAGCATATGCTGATAATAACCCCATTTGTCAGAGAGACCATCATGAATACTAATTTGGAGTTATTGAGTCAAAACCCAAACAATTGATGTTTTCACTCTGCATTTTCGTAAGAATGTGTTTTGAGAGGGGAAAAAATGTACTATGTGCTTTTAGCTGAAAGTGCTGATATAGTTTTTATCTGTGAAAGTTTGCTCAAAGTCAAGAAGGCATCACCTGGCTTCACTACCTAAAATTTCAGATTGAAAGGAATGTTTTTGCTTTCTTCTAGCAACAAGAATTCCCATTCTTACACAAGACATTAGTTGGGCTGGGGGAAGGCAACACTGAGGTTATTCATAGAAAACTCCTGGAAAAGTTTCATGGAAGTCAAAAACATCTCTTGAGTTTTCAGTGATACTGACTGACTATCTGATGCTGATACCTACCACCGATGAAGTACCTGTACCAAAACTTCCATGAAATGTACGATGCTCAATAATGTAGTTGTGTGCTGGTAGGCTTGGTATAGAACTGATATGGAACATTCTCAGAGGACTTTACTATCTATATTAGATTAAGGGTGCAATCCTAATCTAGAATTAGGCTGTCTCAGTTAGGCCAGCAAAGTTTGGCTGGCACAAGGGCTACTGTAAAGCACGTTTGAACCACTCTAGGAGACAGGGAGGATGGAACATGTCTCTGTGCTGGCTTCTCTGACCCCAAGAGTGGTCCAAACATGCTTTACAGTGTCCCTTGTGCCAGTCAAACGTTGCTAGCCTAACAGTGCTGGCCGAACTCCAGGTTAGGACTGCGCCCTAAGAGTAGAGGGGCTGATGGGAGATCAGGAACTGAGAAAGTTGAAGAAATGTATTCATTGACGTTTCTCAGAATAGTTTCAGTATAGTTGAGTTACTAATGGCTCAATCCTAACTCTGGCCAGCCCACAGCACACAGCATTGTTGATGCACCCTCTGCTGTGGACAGAGGTAAGTAAATAATTTTGTTTTACTTACCTCCTCCGCTGCTCCCTGGTCCCCAGTGAGCCTACTTAGATCTACAGCAGCTGTGTTGCTGATGTAGATATGTCAGATCGAAGGAGGTGTGTCAGTCCTGGAATGGGGGCTCTGGATCCCATGCATGCTTGCTGCTATGTGCCCCCACCCCACACCCAGCCTGGCTCAATCTCTGCCCCAGTCTGCCCCATTTTACCTGCACCAATGATGTACCAGAATTTCCATCAAACTGATGAGCTGTAGGCGAATGTGCTCTTTGCCCAGTTGTGCCCCCACACAAGTGATTCAGGCACCTCACTGGTGCCCTAGGGCAGACTGGAGGCGGAGCTTATGCAGTGTTCCTCATGCTGAGCCTTTGTCCCCAACATTCTGAGGCTTCAGTCCCCACCCTTCCCATCCATCAGGGTAGTCTGAGATTAGCTGATTGCCTAGGGGACAGACACGATTGCCTGATTGGCTATTGGTACAGAGTTTTTTCACCTACCTCAAAGTGGTAGTTCAGTCAGGTGACCATAACTGGCAGGTATAGTCTGGAGTATGAGATCTGGTGCATAATCTGAGTTAAGCAAAAGACAGAAGGGGAACCAGAACCAACCAAAGGAGGCTGTCTGGCTCAGGGATGCAGGCTGGTGACCCCTCAGGCTTGGAACATGAAGCTGATCCCAAAGTGTGTCAGGCTTGGGATAGGTAGAGGAATTCAGCTGCTTTGACTCTTTCTCCAGGGGTTCAGATGGAAAAGTTGGGAATGGATGGGAGCCAAGGTTGTGATGTCAAGGGGAAAGCAACAGTTCCTGCTGTCACCTCCAGAGTAGGTGCACACTAAAAAGAAGAGGAGTTGTGTGTAGCTACAACCTGCTGCAGGTTAATTAATTATATTGCATTATTCATCAATAACTGGCCCATTGTGCTTCAAAATGACCTTGTCTTCTGTGATTTGTGGGGGGTACCCGAGCAATTTATCAGAAAAAGACTGCAAAGTGACATAAACCACTTTTTCTGGGTAACCTGAGTGCTTCGACTGAGCAAAATGGTACAAACTCAGTTTTCTGCCTTTCTGACAACTGCAAAGCAGCAAGTCCTAAGACCGCACGATGTTTATAATTTTTTGCAAATTGAAAGGATTCCTTTTTGCACATAAAAAGCATTAGTTCTTATCAGTTCTTCATAAAGGTCTCAATCCTATCCTTTCAGTCCTCTGATAATGCACCCACACCACTAAAGTGTGTGCTGCATCCTGTTACGGGAGGTAGTCCCGGATGTCAGCTCCAGATAAGGGAACATGCGTTCTGCAAGCAATATTGCAAGCATGCATTGGCATCTGAAACTCCATTTCATTTCTAGACTGCCATGTGCCCCCCACCCCACCCCACAAGCACACCCAAGTTTATCTTTAGGTTGCAAACTTTCCAGAACTGACTCTGCTACAAAGTTATGCAAAGGGTCTCAAAGGCTGGCTTTAAGGCTCCAGTGAACTGTGCAGTCCCTGGACAATGAGAACTTGGGAACACTCCCAAGGGCTGTGCAGTCTCTGAGCTTGTCTAACTAAGCTCAGGGAAGCTCCATTACTCAGATGACTTGATGCACAGGCAAACTCCAATTATCACTTGCTTTTCTTGTGGGATTCGAGCAGAGGCAAGTAGTATGGTTGGACTCTTACCCATTTCTGGGCTAGGGCTTCTAGAGAATGTATAAAGGGAATATGTCTAAGAGCGCAATACTAACCTGGAGTTAGACCAGAACAGTTAAGCCAGCAAAGTTTGGCGGCCGCAAGGGACACCATAAAGTATGCTTGGACCACTCTTGGAGTCAGAAGCCAGCACACAGACATGCACCATCCTCCCTGACTCCAAAAGTGGTCCTTGTGCAGTGGCGTTTCTACAGGGAGGGCAAAGCTCTAAGTTCTGCAAGAAGCCTTACCTTGCAGTGTAAATCCCTCCTCTCCCTTGCTGCTGTAGCCAGTAAGCAACGCCAAGATGTTGCTGTTCCCTGTGAGGATTGGCTAAAACGGTGCAGGAGGGGAGTGATTTCCACTGCAAGGTAAGGCTTCTTGCAACACTTAGAGCTTTGCCCTCCCTGTAGAAACGCCTCTACCCTTGTGCAGGCCTGAAGATAAGATTGGAAGGTTGCCAGTTCTTGACTGGAAGCTTCTGTGAGCTGAGACCTTGAGAGTGAGACCTTGATAAGCTCTGAGCTGAGCTGTCTCCAGCTGCCTGCGAGAGAGGAGTTGTGGTGGGTCAGCTGGCAACCTTGTGGCCAGCAAGGAAAGACCGGACTGTGAAAGTTCCATCTGAACTTTCCATCATTCTTGAAAGATTAGAACCTCTTTGTTATTAGGAAAAACCCCACTGGATTTAGAAAAAAAGCCTGCCTATGTGAACCGCCTTGAATTAAAGTCAAAGGAGTAATCCAATGACCAAGAAAGGCAGTATATAAATATCGGTATTTATATTGTCATTATCCCTGTTAGATCAAACGAAAGCCAACTAGTTCAGCATCCTGGTGCCCCCAATGCCAACTAGGTTCCTCTGGGAAGGCCCAAACAGGTGATGATGGTTTCTTCCTCTCTGGCTGTAGCTTCCAACAACAGGTGATCTTACTGAAACTGTGCGCGGGAAGTAGCTTCCGCCCTGAGAGCCAGCCACTGCAGCAAGTGAGCACTGGATAAACGGTCCTTCATATTCATCCCTTATCGCACATTTTTACAAGCCTTTTCAATGTGGCACTTAGCTGGAAAGATTGGATTATGACTTCATCACCAAATACTTTTGAAGGAATATGTAAAATGGAGCTTCTTAGTCACTGGAGGCCACTTCAGAAACAACAGATGTAACGATGGCTGGGGATTGGCAAAAAAAGAAAAAAAAACCTTTCTTTTCATCCTGGCGGGAAGAATGAAGTTTGTTGGTGCTACATTAAAATGAGTTGCACTGTTATTTCCTGAGTTTCAGCTCAATATGGACAACCAGAGAAGCTGTATCAGCAAAGCTAATTCTAGAGTAAGCTGTTCAGTCTTTTTTTTTTTTTTTTACCTTCAGGCATGAGAGATTAAAGAGTTTATCTCTAGACATTGGAAGCAGACAGGTTTTTTTTTCTCTTTTCATTTTTTCTTGCCAGAGGAATTCTAGTAACTTCAAGAATAGAAGTTAGGAGTGAGATGGACCTTCCCTCCCTCCCTCCCCCCCCCGTATGAGAGAGAGAGAGAGAGAGAGAGAGAGAGAGAGAGAGAGAGAGAGAAGACTAGTGCAGTAATACTTGGCTGCTTGCTAGCTGCAAAATTTGGGAAAATGTTGATTGCATATTGATATTTCACATACAGTTTGCAAACAGCAAAAGACGGGGAAACACAACAATGCATTTTTGTCTTTTTTTTCCTTGGACGAGGGGGAAAAGAAAGAAATATGGGTGATATGGCTGGGAGTGCAATTCTAACCTGGAGTTAGGCCAGCACAAGTTAGGCCAGCAAAGTTTGGTTGGCACCAGGGACACGGTAAAGTATGTTTGGACCACGCTTGGAGTCAGAGAGGCCAGCACACAGACTGTAAACGCACTTTACAGTGGCCCTTGTGCTGGCCAAACTTTGCTGACCTAACTTGTGCTGGCCTAACTCCAGGTTAGGATTGCACTCTCAGTCACACACAAATACAAATACATCTCTCATCCTCCCCTTACTGCCCGATTGGCAGAAGCATTACTTTGCTTTTTTTCAAAAACTCAATGACACCCTTCCTGGAACTCTGCATCTGAAGTAGTTGGTGTTGGGGTGTGTTTAAAATGTGCTGAAGCCCATATCCCATGACTATGACTATGGCGGTCATGGCTATGGAGAAACTTATGGAGCACATAAAGATAACACAAATTATTTCCAGGTAAGACCCAGACAGTAGAATTTTCATCCAAAGAGTTTATTTGTTTAACTCTGACTTTTCAGGCCTGGTATATCTCATGTGTTTCCAAATAGCAGGCAGCAAATTAGAAGGCTGTTGTGAAGTAACCCAATAATCCATCCAACCAGCAAAAGTAATTTAACTAAGATGGAGTGAGGGCTTACTATGGAACAATCTATCACTAATGACTGGAACAGGTGCACAAAGTGTCTTAATAAATCAGTAACCTGAAAAGCACATAAATTACTTTGAAGGTTAATGTATTTTCCTCCTTGTTTCCCAAACATCTTGAAGGTATTTTCATGAATATTTCAGACACTGCACAGAAAAACCTCTGCGAGGTGCTTGAGGTGCTAGATAAGGAAAGAAAGAGAGATAATGAGAACTACCCAGGTGATGATTATTGTGGCCCAATGCCTCACAGATCTTCCTGGCTGTGAAACCGACTGAACTGTAAACTTTGAAAGAGGAGTGTCAGAATCACATTATCAAATTCATTTGGAACCGGATCTGGCAAATCGTTTGCAAGCTGGTATTCTAGCACCAAGGAACATAATGGGAGATTAAATAAGCACCCTTCTCTCTTCCCAGGGGCATAGCTAAAGAAGTTCAGGGGGTTGCAATTGCACCGGGCTACACTTTTATTAGCTGCGCCACTGTTCCCACCTCTTCGACAAGCCAAACCTTGGCACACATGGGCATAGAGGTCATCTGACATTGTCAGCATTTGGGGCTGGATTTTAACATTCAGCAGCAATTTGACATTCACTGCCATGTATCTATCCACCATCTTCTTGGTTAATCCACTGCATGCATCTGATGAAGGACGCTGTTGCCACTATGAGATGAGGCCACAATGAGTTGGTCAAGCTCTAGTCTGTGCTCATATTATTCCTCTCCACTCTCACTGAATGCAGGGAAGGGAAACAGAATCATACCTATCCCTCTCCTTGAGATTGCTGAAGCTGCTGTCCACACCCTCAGCAGCTGCACATTTGGAATTCTGGAGAGGCACGTGGGAATTATGTACACCACAAGAGTGTGAACTCTGATTATCTGCATTTCCCATTCTGTGGCTTGTATTGGTATCAATGGATGTATGTGGCTTGGGGGCGGACAGTAGGTGCAGTAGGTGCAATGCCACTTCCCTACTGCCCAGTTGTAGTCCTAGGCACCTTTAAAAGGGGATTGGACACATTTCTGGAGGAAAAGTCCATTGTGGGCTATAGGCCATGATGGGTTGTGCAACCTCCTTACATTAGTACTAGGCTACTTCAGAATGCCAGATGCAGGGGCGTGGCATCTTTGGGAAGGGTGAGCAATTGCTTCTTCTTACAAGTTGCCAACTGTAAGGAAATTAAACTCATTCCAAAATGGCACATTCCCTCCAGTACATCCAAGGAAGTGCTTGCTTATTATAGAAAGCCATAGGAGATAGCTCTGGCCTCAGATTATGTCAAAGCATATACAGGCATGCCCCGGTATCCACTTATTTGGTTTCCACAGTTTCAGTTATCCATGGATACCATGGATACTGGGATGCCTATTAAAAAGATAGTAAAGGTAAAGGTTTCCCCATGACCGAATGGTCTAGTTGTGACCGACTGTAGGCAGTGGTGCTCATCTCTGTTTCTAAGCAAGTAGAGCCAGTGTTTGTCTGAGGACAAGCTTCCGTGGTCATGTGGCCAGCATGACTATATCCCATAGTGCACGGAACACCGTTACCTTCCCACCGAAGTGGTCCCTATTTATCTACTCGCATTTTTAGGTGCTTTCGAACTGCTAGGTTGGCAGATTAAAAAGATAGGGGAACATTAAACAAAGCTCCTTTTTTACTTTGTTGCAGCAAAAACACTGATGTTCCCCTATCTTTAAAAAGGTATCCCCAGTATCCATGGTTTCAGGTATCCACAGTGGTGTCCAGAACGGAACCCCAGCGGATACTTGGGCATATCCGTATTACACTGGTAAAACACTTATAGCAGAGATTACATTACAATTTCCAATAGCTCTTATCTTATTGTTATTGCATAATACACTGGGGGCACAATCCTACGCAGCGCTGGAATGGCGAGGCCGGCTGGCCAGAGCCATATCTGACGCTGCGTTGGAGATGCTGGAGCTTCCTTGGTGGCAAGGGCACGTTCGCACACTTACCGGAGGGGAGGCTCCAGCCTCCCCGGTGCAGTCCTCAGATCTGTGCCTGCTAAATATTCTAAATAGCAGGCGCAGATCTGAAGAGGCTACGCGGCCTCCCAAACAGGTATAGGATTTGACCTTATGGCCAACTCCTGGATCCACCTCTGTCCCGGATCGGCACGCCTGCTGGCATGCCCATCCCTCGCCCACCCCCTGCCCAGGATCACCCATTCCCAACCCTCCCTCCTCCCAGAGCCTCCCTCCTCCCAGACACTACTCATAGTGTTGCCCTGAGAGCTTTAGGTGCCACGGGGGTCGGCGCTAATGACATAGCATCGATGCAACAATGTTGCGTCGACACTATGTCTCGGGTAGGATGGCACTGCTCACGGTGATGATAAAGAAATTCTTCCTTTTCAGCAAAAAAGTCCCCCCCCAAGGTAAAGCCATTTTTATAATACCTAACTTTACTGCATAGCATACAAGGAACACCCACACACCACACAGTGTCTGTTTATATAAGGGTTTTTGGGGTAATGTTCTTGTAGGTTTTGCTCTGCCAAATGAACTTTGAAATTGTGTTAAAAGACTCTGGCTCTCTGTAAAGTTATTTGAATCAGGTCCTAAATTAGCAGGAGACTAAAAGTAAACAGTCAGCTCTAAACATAATGAAGCCGTCAATAAAACAATCAGATTAGCCACCCACAAGAAAAAAACAGACATTAAAAGAACATTAAGGTTGTGATGCAAAACAATAGCATGGAAAAAAAATTAGTTAAGAGCGACACTTGCCATATGCTTTACAACGTATTGTCACGCTGAAGTAAATTTTAAAAGTAGTTACGGAGAAACCCTGTTGCGCCTAGGTGCAAACTGCCATATGGTAATTCTTCTTTCCTAAGTTAAAAGCACTATTTTATGTCACAATTCTGCTTTTTAGCGTCATTTGATACATCTCACCCCCTTAAGGTTATGTTAAAATAAACCAAGTTGGACTTAAGTCCAATCAATTTAAGAAATAGATATTACTGGAGACAGGGCTATAGATGTACATGGAAAACATCATTTTTTTTCTCTCTTCGTTGCCTTGTACATGAGCACAGCAGGACAAGGAATGCATATTACTGATGTCTTGATGTGGTAGACAACACTAGGCACATGACATGCAACTTTGAGTTAGATTTGACTTGGTCCAATTCAATCAACAGTATTTATATACCGCTTTTCAACACAAAGTTCACAGAGCAGTTTACAGGCAAATAATAAAAGTTAAATGGCTCCCTGTCCCAGTGGGGGGAAAAAAGTGGTGTCCTCTTATATTTAGCAGTGGGAGAGCAATTGTCCCTCTTCACCTCAGCACAGTGTCTTTCTCGTGGCTGTTGCTGGGGGTGTTCTCCATTCTTTTAGATTGTGAGCCCTTTTGGGACAGGGAGCCATTTAACTTTAATGCTATTATTTGCCTGTAAACCGCTTTGTGAACTTTGTGTTGAAAAGCGGTATAAAAATACTAGTGATTGATTGATTGATTGATTGATTGATTGATTGATTGATTGATTGA
>JAJKFI010000058.1:7621364-7651065 GCA_029204185.1 Lerista edwardsae | reverse complement strand
GGTCCACAAGCCCCCAACTCTGCTATAAACACTCCAAATAAACAACAAACTTCACCTCTTTTCTTTTATTAACGTGACACAAGTCCTTAACAGCTTGGTCTAGTCTTGGGGCTTGGGGCTGCAGTGTTAACTCCTAGCTAGCCATTAATAATAATAATTGACTTGTATTTGTGGAGTGCTATTTATTCTGGTGGGACTGAACAGTGGCCAATCTACCTGAAAAAATGCAGAGAGAATGCATAGACCATGCTCTTGAAATGAAGCTGCCTTGAAATATAGTAATATTGAAGATGGTACCTAATGTTTAAATTCAGTTGGTAGAGGAAGAGGTCCTATTAGAAAGCTATGCATTTGTACCCTGAATTTTTCAAACACTAAAAATGGGCCTACTCACAAAAAAGACCCCCCAGTAGTGTCTTTTCTAGTGGCTGTTGCTGGTGGTGTTTTGCATTTTTTTTAAGAATCTTTGGGGGCAGGGAGCCATTTAACTTTATTATTATTTGCCTGTAAATCACTTTGTGAACTTTGTGTTGAAAAGCAGTATATAAATACTATTGATTGATAGATTGACTCTTCCACTGAGAGAGCAATCCTAACCTGGAGTTAGGTTGGCACAGTTAGGCCAGCAAAGTTTGGCTGGCACAAGGGACACCGTAAAGTATGTTTGGACCATTCTCAGAGTCAGACAGGCCAGCACACAGACGTGCGCCATCCTCCCTGACTCAGAGAGTGGTCCAAAAGTGTTTTATGGTAGCTCTTGTGCCGGCCAACCTTTGCTGGCCTCACTGTGCCAGCCTAACTCCAGGTTAGGACTGCATTCTAAGAGAAGAGAAGTATTTGACTGTTAAACCTGGGTGTGATGTGCACACTTCCTTAGATACCTTGTGTAGCGAGAGCACCAGTAATCACTAGATCAGGATGTCAGGTTTTTGTCTCAGCTGTTCAAGAAGGATGAATTTGGGCTAGAACGATGGTAGGGCAGGGCAACTAAGTATGCAGTCCAGGTCCCTATGTAGCGCTGATGCAACTTTGTTGCACTAGCGTCAGGGTGGGAGCATGGGCGGCGAGCCGCCTCTGCGCCAGCCAAACTCGGCTGGCACAGGGGTGGTTCTGGGAGGGCAGTTTTGTGTGGGGGATGGGCAGAACTGGGAGGGCCGGATTGCGCTGTGGCCATTACGATGCAGCTGGCACCTCCCTTCATGCAAGGGCACCAACATGCCCTGATGCCGGAGAGGCTCCTGGTGCCTCCCAAGCTGCATTGGATGCAGGGCAGGCCCACTGGCCTGCCTGCCTCAGTGCAATTTAGGATTAGGCTGCCCAACACTCAGGAAGGGCAAGTCCCTCGCTAAAGATGGCTTTGACATTTCACACCAATGATATTCAAAGCAGACACCTGAATTCCCTGTACTCCTTATACTCTTCCAGCACTGCCTGTCTCTCCTTAGCTCCTACAGCTCCACTGTTCTTTTTCCACCTGCACCCACAGCTACGATTATACAACCCTTCTTTGCTTTTCAGCTCTGCTTCCCAGCAACTAGGTTCATAACAATTGTTGCGGTGCTTTTGCTGCAATTGATGAACAAAAGCAGGGAGGCTGGTCAGCCGCTGTTTAGAAATCAGATTTTCTAGCTTTTATGCTTTATAGATCTGCTAACTTGATCCGGCAAGACTAATGCACATATGCGTGTTGCATTGACAGAACCCATGTCTGGACCAGAAGCCAAGTGCATAACCTCAAGCAGGGATAGCCCCTGCCACTGGATGAGCCAAGACAATCTTTTGGACCCTGACTACCACCAGGGGGAGGTGCTGACTGGAAGTTTCTGGAATGCCCTCCAGGAGACATGGAAAACAGGAAAACTCAGTATGAAGTTTTATGTTGCCAACAGATGACCAACACTGCATACGCTGGCAATGCCAACAATCTGACAGGTCACTTTGCACACAGCTGTGCATAGTTTCCTGCTGCTTGTGTGTCCCTGATTGCGGCATATGTCTCTATATAATTAAGAGGTATTGCTTGAGCATAAACCACAATTAGTTTGCTCTGTGTTTCAGCATCATTCTTTCTGACCACAGTCCCAAGTGGTCCCTTGCTTTCTTTTCTTTTTTAAATTTCTTCTGCCTTCCCTTTTTTCATTTCATAGTACAGAGATTCTCAAAATATTTAGCACCAGGCCAGGGCTCGCTTTTCAAAATGTCAATCTGTTGTGACCCACTAGGCAAAAAAGAAGAAAAAAAAAGATAAAAAGAAATATTTTATTTATTAATCATAATTAAAAATTATTAATTACTAATAATCAGGGTCCTGTGCTTCTGAGGCTTCTAAAGACCTTACAAATGGCCTGTGTGTATAGACATTTGCTTGACCTTCCCTAGAAATTAGTTCCCTACAAACCTTTTCAGTCATTCCAGGGTACCCAGAAGGCTGAACTGGAGAACAAGTTGTACAGTTAGGACTAGACAAAAGGCTAAAACTGGGTACAGACTTGATCTACAACATGCCAATTACTACAAAAAATGGGAAAATGTGACATTTTAATTTGGGGATATGAAGATTACCTCATACCAGCTAATGATTTTCTTCTGAAAACTGGACAAGGGTGCTTACAAAATGTTTTATTTTTTAAAAAAAATTATATTAAATTAGCTCGCAACCCACTGGTGGGTCCCAATGCACAGTTTGGGAAACACCATCATTGCATATTCTTTCTGTCCATTCAGTCGAGTCCGACTCTTGGAGGTTTTATAGGTGAGAGCTCTCCATGCAATAAAATTGAAGATTTTATTGTGGGGTAGTCCACCATGGCTTCCCCCTTCCCCATTTATCCAGGCTTGGGACCAGCATATAGTTCACAAGTCAACTATTTAGCAGAGGTAATAGTATATTATGTTTTTCTGTTTATCGACATTACTGGACCTATCCCAGATCATCAACCGCACTGAAAGGCATGGATCTTTCATGGTGTGGAGAAGGACCAAACCTCCTTCACAGCCATCTGTATCCTATTTTATTTCAATATGCTCTCTTGGTTGTCCTACCAAAATTCATTGTACTACAGCTTCACCCAAGCAGAACCTCATCAGACCTAAATGGAACTTCATCTCCACTGCTATTTTATAAAAAAATAAATAAAAAAAAATTGTGATTTCATCCGTTATTAACAAACTCTCAACTTTCAGATTTGGATACCCCTTTGTGTATTCCAGAATAAATTCCTCCCACTGTTCCTTGGAATGGCCTATTTGACATCAAAACACAGTGATCAGACTCAACCAATAGAGCAATATAGTCCAAAGGAATAGTTGATCAACACATCAGACTTCTCTGAATATTAAAAATAAGATTAGTGTTAATAGTGTTGATGGTCAGGAGATAAGCATTGTAGTAAATCTTAAGTAAATGTTAAGCTTGTTTTTTAAATGAAGTATTCATCTTTGTGAAGACATGACAAATGGGGATTCACCCGTTTGGATATAAATAACTTGAGAAGATGGTGTAAAACCAAAAGGGTGTAGTTTCTTTCTTTTACCCCCCATCCTTGAAATAAGCACGCAAAACAAGGCTTTGGATGCTAATGGGCCACTTTATTAAACTTTAATACAATTGTTACAGCAGGGCACACAAAGAAAGTGCGGGTCCTGGTTGGGGGAAACAGTCCTAACCATCTACTTCCCCTAGTGGTCTGGATGACCGACGGGCATACCACCTGGCTCTAGCCCGGGGTTGGTCATTGACCAGCCTGGGCTATCATAGCCACCCCAAGGGGCGATGCAGCATGACTGCGCCGGCTCACCCAGGCCTTGCCTTTTGGGCAGCCTTTGCACATCCAGGCAGGGATTCCTGCCTAGCCACTCACCGAGCCGGTTATGCAACGTATGAGAAGCCTAGCTGGATCCCCGCCTGTGCCGCCTCAAGTGGACACCAACGAGACCTTATCTACCTGACCCACACTTATACTGCCACATGGAGGTCAGCCTAGCGCTTGCCCCTTCCGCCGCCATCCGACAGGCCTCCCTCAAGCCCTGCTGTAAGTCAAGGAGAAAAAATTCAATGCCCGTTATGGAAAGGTGAACTCCATCGCCCCTAAACACAGAAGTGTCTTCCTACCTAATCTTGGGATGGTAAATGACGCTGCCACCCAAAGCCACCGCCACACGACCCATGCCTGGCATGTTCAACTTCTGCCTGGCACGGTCAACCCTGGCCGGTGATCGTGCATCCCACCAAACTCTGCATGGGAGCATACAAGACCACAGGATCCTTATGCTGGGTACCCACTGTGTGATCTTACAAAAATCCTTCCGGGCCTGGAGCCTGTATGGATGACCTCTGCACCAGGTCGTTCTCTCCAAGATGGACTGCCAGAAACTGTGGTGGCGGGTGGCTGTCTAAATACTCATGGATGGCAGGCAACAGCTGACCCCATCTCATCCCTCATTGCACTGCCCAGTGAACACTGGCCACACTGCCCAGCCCCAACTGGGTGCCGACAGAGCAGGCAGCCACTCTCTTCCGAGCCCAGAAGGCGATGGAGTGCCCACAAATTAGAACATCTGCTGGGCATGAAACAAAGAAACCTGCCAAATAACATAAACAAGTTAACATCCGTAACATCTCAGGGCTGCCAGGCCCAGGAAGCTCACATTATTTCCTGATATAAACTTTAAAGGCCCCAGAACGCCATCTCCCTATACACTGGATTGCAGCCAGCGTAAAGCCCAGACCCGCAGCTGTAGTGGCGGCCCCAATTCTGAGCGAACGCAATCCATAGTGTGAAGGAGAAAGGCCCAACAGAACCAACCCCCTATTAAAGACTGACCTAAACTGCGATAAGGTCAGGGGAGAGTCATCCCTATGCTTAAAAAGGTGGCCATCAGAATCACCCCTAAATTGGAGGTACGTGCCCAATGATCTAACAGGACAAATAAGTGGGTCCGTAGCCCTACATAACGAAATAAAAACGCCTCTCGCTCTCTGATCTGTTTTGGAAACATGCCCTGCCCAAAACATCAAAAGTGGAAGAGCAAATGAGCTCGCTTGGGCAAAAGCCCCCCCCCCCAAAAAAACATAACTGCCGCCATGGCCTGAAACAAGGCCGCCTCAAAAGGGGAGGAACAGAGAACAGGGAAAAGGCTACAGAGACCATTTAAAATGGCCGGGGTAATGGGCTTACACCCATCTCGCTCCACCTCGGGGGAGCTATCCTTCTGAAACCCTCCACAAGCTTCCTTACCCTGAAGTCCACGGCCGGGTCGGAAAGGCCCTGAGCCCTTGACCAATAAGAAATGGCCAGTCCAGCATTGTTCAAATGCAGCAAGAACTGCATTAAATGCTCAGGAGGGATCAATCAGGTTTCAGACAGACCGGCCTCGAGCAGAAAGGCCCTGAACTCGCAGATTTTTGTGCGATAGCTGGCTGTGGTGGATGGGGCAAGGGCAAACCATATTATCACCTGGGCCGGATGGACTCAAGGCTCCAGAGCCAGCCCAGCATTGGGTCAGGGTCCTCCAGGGCTGCAGGTGCCAGCTCGTGGAAACGCTGTTCCTGAAAACGAGACAGAGCATCCGCGATAGAATTCTGGAGCCCGGGCACATGTCTAGCAATGAACTGCATGTTGTTCTTAAGACACTGCAGCACAAATGCTCTGACCTGGACCAGGACCCGAGGGGAATGTGAAGTCTGGCTATTCACTATGTTGACTACTGACTGGTTGTTATACACTTAACTGTGGCATTCGCAAAATCCCCCGCCCAGATGTGAACCGCCACTACAATGGGAAACAGTTCAAGGAATGTCAGATCCCTGACAATACCCGTCTGCACCCATTCAGCAGGCCAAGGGGCTGCACACCATCTCCCCCTACAATATATTCCAAACCCCAGGCTACTGGCGGCGGCGGAATGGATTTGGAGGTCAGCTTCCAGAAGACACTCGACCCTCCAGAAGGATACCCCATTAAAGTTCCTCAAAAATGATAACCACATGCGTAGGTCTTCCCACATGGCATGAGAAACCATAACACAATTATGAGGTCACTTGAGCCCAGCCATGGCGTCACAGAGGTGCCTAAGAAATGGTCTGCCTGGAGCCACCACCCTGCATGCGAAGTTAAGGTGATCCACTAAAACTTGGAGCTCCCTCAGGTACGTGAGTTTGTTGGGATTTCAATTTGAGGGTCAGTTTTATGTTGACTGGGCTTTGCCCATGGGCCTGTCTGTATCCTGTTTGGCTTTTGAGAAATTCAGTACCTTTTTAGAGTTACAGGCTGGACTCAAAGAGCTCAGTCAGGCATGCTAGCTTAGCCCTGGGAAGCCTGCTACAGGCTGCAACCGAATCAAGTTTGACACCCAAAAATGTAAGGAGGGAGGAGCGGCCCTCGGTCTTAGCATGGGCTAGCAAGACCCCCAACTCCTCACATAAATCCTAGAAGGCCTTCAACAAAATCCAGCACTGGTCAGTGCCTGCCTGGCCCATGAACAAAAAATCATCCAAATAGTGTGCGGTGCTATTAAGCCCCGCCCTGGACCGAAGGGCAAACTCTAAAAAGGTACTGAATTTCTCAAAAGCCAAACAGGATACAGACAGGCCCATGGGCAAAGCCCAGTCAACATAAAACTGACCCTCAAATTGAAATCCCAACAAGCAAAAAACCCTTGGGTGCACTGGGAGCAGCCGAAAAGTCAACTCAATGTCAGCTTTGGCCATCAGGGCTCCCCGTCCACATGATCTCAATATACGCATTGCCTCATCCAGTGAGGTGTACCTCACTGAACAGAGGTGCGAGGGACTGTCGTCATTTACCGACTCACCTCTTGGGTAAGACAGGTGATGTATCAACCTGTACTCATCCGGAGCCTTCGTGGGGACAATACCCAGAGGGGATACATGCAAGTTGGGAAAAGGTGGTTCCTTAAAGGGGTCCGCTACTCGACCTCACCTCACCTCCTTATCAGTTTTTGCTCTCACAACCTCTTCCATTCCCACCTTGGACCACAAATTGCGGGCCACCGTGGGAGCTGATGGAGGCGGGGCTGGGATTCGAAAGCCCAATGAAAAACCCGAGGTCAGGTAGGCAGCTGCCACGCGGTCAGGGTAGCCTTGTAACAACTTTAACAAAGGGGGCAGCCTAATCGGAGTTGGCCCCCTTACCAGCTCTGGAGGAAAGTGAGGGCTGTCCCCCCTTTTTGCCTCCCTGACTCCCAAATTGCCCGCACAGCTTTGAATGGTTGACCCATGGGCAGGACACTGCACCATGTTTTGCACCACAGATTCCACAGCTGTGGGCGAAGCTGCAAGTGGCTTTTGAGCATCTCCTGGACATGTTAAATTCATAGCACGCCCTGGGTGCTTGAACCCCAGGCGTGCCACCCCCAGCCCGGGCCGCTCCCACAGCATTCTGAGCAATGATATGACCGCTATCCAAGCGGTCCCCCCCAGGCCGGTTTTGATGGCACAACTATCTGAACCCACAGCTCCCACCGTGGGATGCACTAACCAAGGGAGGGGTCATGTGCCAGACATAGACAAAAGTGTTCATCATACGTGGCCCGAGCTGTTCCTGAATACTCCCTGAACACTGTATGTATTATGTCCTGGTACTTGACCAGGGCATGGGCTCTAGCAGGCTGCATTTGCAAAACTACAGCCTTGTATATTGAATAACCATAGAGCCAATTCGTAAAATTCCTATCTATTTTTCTTTTACAAATGTGCTCTGCGTCATGGATCCGGTCACCCACCCTTTGAATTGGTTCTGGCTCTGTGTGTAAGAGACTGAACATATCAATGTATTTGCCCCGCCAGATTTTTTCTTTAATGACTGTCACGTCTGTCTTGGGGGTCGGACTGATGCCCTGGACTGGGAAGGCCCAGGGGGCGGCCTGGGGGTCCTGAGACGGTCTGAATCAGCGCAAATAATCTTGCATAGCCCTTGGGGGTCTTTTTACAGCAGTCTTCATTTGGGCTAACGCCTTCGCATTCATCGGGCCCTGTTAGCTCACAGGGTCCCACTATAGTTTACAACGATTGGCGTCGGCGTCCCACGCCCCCAAAACCCCTGTCTTTCCTGGCCATCCCCTTGGCCCACGGGGTGGCCCCAGGGGGTTGTTGTCCTCTTGGGGGCAGCCCGGTGGGCAGGCCCTGGGGCTATGCTGCCTGGGGGTGCATCTGCTGTTGGGCTTCGGTGTTGCCACGGGGTCGGAGTCACCCCCGGCAGGGTTGTTGATTGGGGGGCTGGAGTCCGTCCTACCATGCTCCAGGTTGGTCCCAGGCTCCTCCTGGGTGCAGGCACTCCCTGGTCTCGGCCTTGGTCCTGGGTCCATGCCGGGTCCCGGGCGTGTACCCCCACAGGGCCGGAGGTTGTCTGTCTGACCCTTTCCCGGGTTGGGTCTGGTAGCCCGTCAGGGGAGGGAGATCCGCAACCTCCCTGGGCCAACCCCTCCTTGGCCTTCCAGCTAGGGAGAGAGCAACCTCTCCCGAGTATGGCTGGGCTCCTTATGAGCTGCCCAGCCAGCCAGCCAGGCCCCACCCCTTCCTGTGAGGGCAGGGCTTCCCCTGGGACTGCCTCCAGGGCTGGCCTCATGGGCTGCTTCATTACCCTCACCTGGGCCAGCTGGTTGAGGCCTTGAGAGGCCTCAGTTCGGCCTGCTCTTCCCTGGTCCAGGTAGCTCCAGCCTCTATCCAGGTAACCCAGGAAGAGGCCTTGTCCAGGGACCCTCACTAGCTTAGCCCTGGCACCTCGGCCGCCCGGGGACCCCCGGGGTGACAATGACCAAAGCCAGATGACCCCCTAGCGGTAACGCCACCGCTCCATAGGATGATGGCAGGCGCTCCTGAGTGCCCCCTACACCCCCAACATTAAACCCTTGGCTATAAGGTCTCCAAAGGCTATAGGGTGAGGGAAAAGTCACCATCCTGGGGTGCATAGGCACTGCTGGTGCCCACGGAGCTGACTGGAGACCCGCAAATGCAGAGCCCTGTGGTGGCCCTGGAGGGGGAGCCCACAGAGTTTGCGGGAAAGGGGGTTGACCACCCGACGCTTGTTGCGGAGTAAACATCCCAAATTGCACCCAGTAATCTGGAGGTGAACCCACAGGGGGAAAGGGAGGTGAACCCACAGGGGGAAGGGGAGCTGTGGATCCCTCCCTGTCATCCCACACTGCTGCACAAGGATTAAACACACCCACCTCTGGCTCACCTCTGGCTCACCATGGAATCCATGACTGGAACACCCCCTTTTTCCAAAGACGGCTGAGACCCTTTGGCGCTCTGCCCCAAGGAAGCCGCCCTGACACTGGAGGTGCTGCTCATCTCCTGAGGGTCCCTCTCCAATGATGCTACCCTAGAAGAGAGGACCCACTGCATTTTATTGCCACGCCCAAGGCCCATGGAGCTCTTCAATGGGGGAACAGATTCAAGTGTCGCTGCTGACGAAGCTTCGCCCCCATTGCCCCTGCTCGCCTCCCTCTCTGCCACCTCCTTCTCCAAGGCCTCAACATGAATCATAAGCGCCCAGAGTTCGGCTAAGTCGGCCTCGTCCTCAGATGTAGGAGGACTAGGAGCAGGCTGTTGCACAGGGCATTTTGGTGCTTTGCCCCCCGCTTTTGCTTATGCTTTGCCATATTTAATGAGTTGATCACTATGGTCTCAAGCCCCTTAACCGAAAGAGCAAAGCTTGCTAGACCAATGTGTGAAAAGACCACCACCCCTCAATGCAAACCAATGTTCTTGCTTAAACTGAAAGGATATAGATGCCTCAGCTACGAGGCTACATAGGACACCAAGGTGTAACAGATCAGAATGTTCTTGCTTAAACTGAAAGGATATATATGCCTCAGCAACGATACACAGGATACCAAGGCATAAGAAATCAGGATCAGACTCCAGCACCTCCCCAAGGCTCAAACGGCTGATCGGAAAGTTGAGAACAGTGGCAGGGGTAGCAGATGAAGGAACCTCCAAGAGATCAGGATCAGAGCTCCAGAGCCACTCCAGGGCTCAAGCAGCTTACCGGAAAGTTGAGAACGGGGGTGGGTGGGTAGCAGATGAAGGAACCTTCACTCTCAGCGCTAAATCACTACTCTGAGAGGCTCGCGCGTCAAAATTAAGGCCTAAACACGAGCGCTCTTCAGAGCAGCGAAAAGACTCATCCCCCTGGCTCGCCGGCAGGAATGCAACTGCCAGGCAGAGCCAAGCGCCTGCGCAACACAGCACTGGCTCTGTCTCCTGCCGACAGCCCAATCAGCAAGCCCCTCCAGGGAGGGCGGGGCAAATGCAGGGACGTGCCATACAGCGTGTCACCGTCCTTCCTTGGTTTGAAACGCAGACAAATTGGAAGGATTCCAGAAGGTCAGAGGGAAAGAAGTTTTGGAAGGACTTAAATTAGTTTGCATTAATACAATATTCAACTTTAGGAGGCTTTTTAAGAAATATTGATAAATTTGATGATAATGAAATTGGTAAAATATTTGATTAATAAATAAAAGTGGTGGTTTTTGGGTGAGAAATATCATTGAAAATGAATATAGATGATTTGATCATACACTGTAAGATAGTTTGAAATTATATAACCCTACTTAGATTAGAGTATTGGTAGATTTTTGAATTTATTATAAGATAAATATTGATAATGTTATAGATAAATGTTAGTCCAATGGAGGAGTGTATGTCTTAACAGAAGAAATTGTTTTGAAATTCAGTAAAGGTAGGATGAATAGATTATAAGCCAGAGAGAGAGAAAAAATAAATGTATTTTTAAACACTAATTCATTTTAAAATAAGATATGAAGATATGGAATTATTCTATGACTGGACTGAACTGGCTTTTTAAAAAAAATCATTTGATGAAATTGTAAGATATAAGAGATAACAAGAATGTAATCAAACATAAGGAGATTATGTATACACCCTATTGAGATTATATTTTAACTGAACTATTAGAATATAGAAATGTATAAGGATGTTCAATATAGAAATTTGTAGGACATCGTAGATTATTATATTTTAGGAATATAATTTTTTTTTTATGAATATAGATTTTTGTATTTGAAAATTTTTCTTACTACTTCTTTGTTTTACATCCCCAAGCGCGAAAAACCGTCACATTTCGGATTTTCTTTACTCATCTGACTAATACAAAATCTCTTACCTCTCTATCCTACCACTAATACATTTTTTAACACCCTACTACTATATTGTTGTTCAAGTCCAAGATATCATTCACATGATTGGTGGAGTGGTTCCTTGGTCCCAGGGCCAAAATTTGGCCCATCTCATTTTAGATAACCTTTCTTTTTCGAATCTGCTGAAAGCTCTCACTTTGAACAAAATGAGTTCTACTGCATGGTTAGTTCCACTTTCTTTCCCTGTTTTTACCTCTCTGCTCCTTTGGAAAGTTAAAACTAACAGCACAAACAAATTTACTAAACGTACTCTTGACCAAGGAACCAACCAGTAATTACTGGCAGGTGTCTTCTCTTCTTTAAGTTTCCTCTTCGTAGTCTTCCTCTTCTTTGGCCCTTTAAAAAGTTCTACATCACTCTTCACGGAAACTATGCTCTCCCAGTGCTGCTCTGCCAATTCTGGCCAGTCCATTTTCCTAGCTAATTTCTTCCATATAGCTTTTGCTGGGAGATTATTATATTTTAGGCCGTAGTTTTTTCTCATTTTTTTCTCTCTTGCAGTTATTGTTTTCTGGTGTATGTATATGCTTTAAGAGGAGAAACTGCTTTGTTACTTAGCAAAGACAGGATGAAACATAATAAGTTAGGAAGGAACAGGAATAGAAGTATTTCTGAAAAGATAAATATCAAGATGAGATATGATGATATTGGGAATTATGTTATGACTGGATTAAACTGACTTAATTGAAACTGCAAGTAAGGAAAAAATTTAAGTAAATCAATATAAGAGATTATGTACATATGCCATTGAAATTATACTGTAATTGAATTGTAGATCATAAGGAATCTATGAGGTTGGAGTATGGTGATTGATGGATGTAGATCTAGAAGAAAGTTATTGTAGATGATTACAATATATAATCAATGGTTGTAACCCTCCACCCACCTATTGTGTAAACCTTTGTCTCCCCTATACCTATGTGTAACCTTTTCCCTGTCCCATAAATAAAAGAAATAAAAATTATTTACCCAAAATAGTTTTATTAAAACTATAACCCATTACGTTTTTTTAAAACTCAAAAGGTGTGCCCTTTTCTTCATTTTCTAACAAAGACAAAACAGGAAGCCGTTCTGTACAACTTTTATTTTAAAAAAAATGTTCTTTCCCCTAATTTGGATTGGAAGCATCATTAATATTCATTTGTATATAATTGTCTTAATTTTCAGTCATAATGACTTCAGTAACCAACTGTTTGATTGATGGTACTTGTGTCTTCTCCACAACGGAAATAGGTTGTCTTATTTTTTTTTAAAAAAAGGGAGGAAAGAAAACAGTCATATATTCATGTGTAATATTTTTAGCTGCCTTTAATTACAAGCCAGCACAATAAACATGCAAACGGAGCTATGATTGATAGGATCTTTCTGCAGATGCGATGGTATGTCATTGAATGGGTAGGTATTCAAGTCAATTGTATTCCAAAATAAATTGGCCTGGAATCAACCAGGTCCTCAAGTAGCTCCATGCAACACCTGCAAAGACAGAGGGATTTGCTACTGCAAGATTACCCTAAGAAAATGTGCATAACAAGTGGTCCACCAAGCCAAGAGCATCTCAACAGACACATTCATTGGCCTGCCAAGATCTTGACAAGCACTCCTTTTTCCAGTACTGGTCAGAGAGTTGCTTAATGGTAGATACTTTACATGCAGGAAATCCCATATTCAATTCCTGGTATGTGTAGGTAAGGACAGGAAAATACACCTGTATGAACCCTGGTAGTAGGCAACACAACCCAGTCCTGGGCAAGATTCCCCAATAGTGTGACTCTATCAAAGGCAAATATATATAAAGAAGAAAGAACAAGAGATTGATCAAGTGTTTGATGGGCAGCCATTCATAGCTACTGCACTAAGTTCAGGTATTAAGAACCTGATCCTGAAGGCTCTGTTGCCAGTGGTACGCTTTCCTCCTGAGAAACTGCAAGTCCTATCACATCCTTTTTCACTTTTCTTGAAATTCCTTGGATATTTCAGACAGTTATTAGGAACATCTGTATTTGCCCTGAATTTTGTTGGCAGCTGTAAATTGTTCCTTGATGATTCCTTGCATTCCTTGATGTCTTACAGAATGACTTCAAATCATCCCTTTATGTCTTTCAAAATGACTTCTTGTTCTAGGGGAAAGAATCTGAAAATATTAAAATCTCACTAGAACCATTTCTAGTCTCCCCACCCCAATGATTTGCTGTCAAACATTCAAAGACTTAATTTTAAACAGAGGAAAGAATGCTATTTATTTTAATGCGATTGCACACCAATTCCCATTCTGCAATAAACTATGAAACTAGTTATTGTTTTGGATTGTACATTGTTCCATTCACAATTGGATTGCCACTCTTACAGTGCTTCTACCATCAAATTGCACCACTAGCCAGACTGGAGCATATGCGAAGGAAACATTGAACTGGGTGTTGATTCACAGCATAATCTTATGCTACCTTTGCACCTGTAGGTGCAGCGGTAGCCAAACATTTGTCCCCTTCCTCTGGGTAAGGGTGCAGGGTAGAGATGTGTCTCCTCACCTTTGCGCCAGCTATCCCCTCCACTTCCACCCTGATGCCTTGCCCCAAATCTGCACAGGTGAAACAAACTTGCAACTCACCTGCATCACATTGTCACCTCTGGGCACACGGAACTGCCGCTGGACCAGCACTGGCAGTAAGGACTTACCATCAGTGCTGGAGGTACCTTATGGCACCTTTCACAACAGCAGTGCAAGTGGTACCCTTGTACTGCCCATACTAAGCCCAGTAGGCTCAGGCCCCTACTCTTGTTAATTGAAACAAAAGAGACCATCATCTTGGTCCTTGTTAGCGAATCCAAAGACAAATATATAAAGCGTTTTCCTCCAAGGTATAATTGGAATGAATGCAGCAGCTTAAGCCTCTCTTGCCTTCTGAGGGTTGGAACCTCTTTAGCTCAATCATGTGAAGATGAGGGCCACTTCAGAGGTTACACTTTGTGCCCTGTAGCCAATTCCTGTGAGGGAAATCCATGCATTTTGTGCCATGTATGAAGGGGATTTACATCAATAAACCATAGCTTTGTCTGAAAAAAAACATGCAAGCAACCTTCATCCATTCCTAATGGCTTTTTATGTTGTTCCACAGGCAAAGGAAGTCATCTGTATGGTGTTATTATGAAAGTCAGCCATGTCTATGTGACTATTGCTGTAAGCCTAGCCACTCTTACTTGGGAGTTAACCCCATTGACTATGATGGGGCTTACTTCCGAGTAGACATGCAAAGGCTTAGGCTTGCAAAACTATACGCAGTTTCCTAGAATAAGCCCCACTGAACACGATTGGACTTAATTCTGAGTAGGCTTCCTTGGATCACACTGTACGTTTTGTAACTAGCATGCTGTTCTTTTCTTAATTTACTCTTTATTTAAAATAACCTCTGAAGAACCCCTCCTTTGCTCCACTGGCTTAGCCTTCTGCTTACAATATCATTGAACAACAAGTCCTTCACACAGCAGCGCAGAAAACGTGTTCTCCCCTGTATCGCCGTCTACCCCTATTTGTGCATAAAACGGCTAATTATTTCTTAGCCAAGGCAAGGCAAGGCACACTGTGTCGGTGCAAGCAGCCGGGTTGCCACAGTTGCGCTGGAGCGGGCCGCCAGTCAGCCACCCCTGTGCCAGCAGAATTCAGTCACCACATGGGCTTTTTCTGGGTGAGGGGAAGGCAGGCAAGGGGTGGAATGGGGCAGGGGGAGGGCATACTGGAAGGGGGAACAGCCTGAGGAGGGAGGTGGAGCCCAGATGCAGCTGTTAGGCCACATCCAAACCACCGTCCCTGGGCTGTGCAGCCCCAATTTGGACTGCATGGAGTGCTCAGACTTGCACCTGCTAAACAGCAGGTGCAGATCTGAGCAAGCCCATGGGGGCAGCAGGCACCTACCCCGGGTAAGGAATGTGCCCTTGCCCCATGGCGGCTCCAGCCTGCTCCTAACCTGCATTGGATACAGGGCAGGCCAGCTGGCCTGCCTCTTCCAGCTCAGGTTAGGATTGCACAGTTACTTTAGCAATTGGCTTCTTGTTCTCTGTTTTGTCTGTCTATATTGTATCATGGTTTGTGGTATTATTTGGTGTTGTTGCATTGTACTTACGTCTTTGTAGGTGTGTGTATGTCTTTTATGCCAGTAAAGGTACATGTACATACGTATCTCCCAATCCAGTGAATTTGACATAAAGAAGACATAAATAGATGGCATACTTCAGTCTAACCTCATTTTGTCCATCTTAAGGCGTGACTGGCAGAGAGAGTAGCACCATTAGTGACCATCATATATGGAAAATGGTTACCCACTTTCATCCAGCATGAGCAGTGGGATGAAGCAAATGCACAGCCAATTCAGAGGTGTACTTGGCCATACATTAATAGGCATAAATGTGATTTACCTTTCAGTGTCAGGGATGTCTGTCATAAATGTACCACCAAATGTAGCACGTAGGATGTCAGAGTCTACAGTGATGCCGAAGGACAAAAGAGACAAGGCTGAAAGATGCATCAAAAAATGAGATATTTGATTTAAATATTAACTTTAGGGAAACATTTGTATGCTCTGGAGCATGCTCATATAGACATGCTCTGCTAAATCTCTTCGTATTTCTTGCACCCTTGCATTTCATTCTTTTTGTGTGTGTGCAGAAATGTCCTAGCAAATGCTCTTGTCATGCATTAGGCCCCCTTCTACAGCCCTGATTTATTGGCCCATGAAACCTGCAGTTTTGCTCACTCCTCTCTCCTGTTATTTCATCAAATGTCTCATGATATTCTTTGGCTTTGCTCTTTGATTCCTTGCCAGAATAATAAGGGCCAATATCATACATTGAGTATCTTGAAGGGCTGGCAGCTTATCACGTCGGTTTCCACCTCTGAATTATGAAGTGCAGAGCAAAGCAGATGTGAATTTGTGACATGCGCTCTATCAACTGTATCCAAAACCAAGTTCCTGCAGTTTCTGCATAGCCCCATTTTGTACTACCAGGAAGAAGAAACAAAAAGTGGAATTTGCCATGCAGAATTCTTTTAGAACAGTAGTTCCCAAACTACTGGACCCACCAGCGGGTTGCAAGCCAATTTCAGGTGGGTTGTGAAGCACCTAGAGCAGCCATATTGAAAATATGGGAAGTTGGGATGCTGGAAAGGGGGAGAGCTGTGCAATTGTTTTGCTTGTATCAAGGCTTTTTGTAAAGAGGCTTTTTTCATTCTGATTCCCTTTGCTATTGGAAAATGGCTGCAATTTATTGCTACATTCTTAGGAAAGCAGCTGGCTCTGGCGTTACAATGACGGCACTTCCAGCCATGACGTCAATTCTGGCGGGCCCTGGACAGATTGTCGTTCTAAAAAGTGGGTCCTGGTGCTGAAATGTTTGACAACCACTGTTTTAGAATGTTAAAGTCATTGTTCAAAGCCATTGTTCAAATGACTGTTCAAAGTCATTGAAATGCAATTGTTCAGCTTGTACAGGCTGAGGATGTGGACAGGCTCCTTTGAAGTGAGAAGCCATCTGCCTACTCCCTTGACCCTTGCCCAGATTGGCTAATCAGATCTGCCAGGGAGTGGCTGACGGAGCGGACAGGGAGGGTGGTAAATTGCTTCTTGATGGAAGAAGTGCTGCTGCTTGCTTTAAAGCAGGTGCTGGTTCGACCCCTTCTGAAAAAGCCCACCGTTTTGGATAACAACCAGCCAGTCCCAAATGCCCCACTTCTGGACAAGGTGATCAAGCAGGTGGTGGTATCTCCAGAAGGTCCTGGATGAAGTCGATTATCTGGGTCCCTTTCAATCTGGTTTCAAGCCAGGCTTTGGGACTTAAACAGCTTTGGTTGCTTGGTGGTTGGCCTATGCTGGGGACTAGACAGGGTATGTCCCTATTAGTCCTGCTGGATCTGTCAGCTGCTTTCAACACATTCTGATTGGCTGAGGTAGGAGTTGGCGGCACTGCGTTGCAGCTCTTACTTAGCAGTTAGGTCCCAGGTGGTGGTGCTTGAGGACCTAGATGTTTGAGGACCTAGATGTAAAGTGCGTTTGGACCACTCTCGGAATCAGGGAGGGTGTCGCATATCTGTGTGCTGGCCTGTCTGACTTGGAGAGTGGTCCAAACATACTTTACGGTGTTCCTTGTGCAGGCCAAACTTTGCTGGCCTAACTGTGCCAGCCTAATTCCAGGTTAGGATTGCGCCCTTATTCTTTATGGTCCTCTTTAATGTACAACAATAGGCCAACCAGAACACTTTATTCACTCTCTTACTACATTATGGTTTTGTATATTATTTTTCAGACATTATTTTCTTCACAGCATGACAGTCATGATTAAGATCAGATGGAAAAAGAGATAATTAGATCAAAAATGAGGATCATTGGAAGTGAAAACGGGAATTCGCTTTTTTTGTTCCCCAGCTAGCCTTGATACGCTGAGTGGTTTCCAAAGTTGTTATTTTCGGTTTCCAGAGATTCTTCTTTCTTTAAGGCACGTGAGCTTCAGGTACTTGCTTAATTATTTTTATTGGTTCAGAAAGCCTGAGGTGCACATGGATACATATGTACTCATTCATTGCTATTTATAAGATCCAGGCTTAGTTGTTACCCAAATTCCCTTTGCACACAAATACCTCCAAAGAAACTCTGATTACAACACCATTGAAAGACCCAAGGAGCATATAAACAAACTGCCGATCGTATGTAAATCCCCCACCCCACCAGCCCTAGGGAATTTGAAGACCAAAAATGAGCAACATCAGAAAAGGAAGTAAAGAGCAAGTCTCGGTTTAGCAGGCAGATTGGAATATTGCAGCCAGATAATGAAAAGCCTTATGATGAAACAGCCCATGGAGGCAAAAAGTGAGGAAGAACTGAGCACCAGGCAATGAAATATTCAGCATGCGCCCTGGGATCATGCAATCTAGTAAACAGGGGGCAGTCCATGCGGAAGTCCCCCATGTGAAATCAGATGGGTTTGTGCGTGCTGGGAGGCATGCCAAACCACAGTGGAGCGCCATGTGCAAAGTGGCAAGCATCAGGACATCAGGACTAGTTAGGCTACAAGCTGCCCGACATGGGGTTTTACCAGCAGGATTCCATGTATGATTTGCAGACTGTGGGCACTGGAAGGCACACTGCAGAGTATTTAAAATGATGTGGGATACAGAGTGAGAACCACCTGAGTTTTGTACGCCACAACATTTTCCCTTTCAATTGACAGAGGTCTACGTCTTCCTAGCCCTCTTGCCAACCCAAGGTCCCTTCCCGCCATCTCTGTCTTAGTGTTCAGAGTCTTTTGTCATTGATATTGGCCCCCATAGCCTTTTACTTCTCCTCTGGGCTTTCCTTCTCAGCTCTTCCACCAGCTCATCTGTTATGAATAGATGCTCTTTTTAGTTTTGTTTTTTCTGTTCATTTATTCTTCCCCCTTGCAAGCCGTAAACCAATTCCTTGATTTGATTTTCTGCAGCTAATTTCCTATGTTGCCTTTTATTTACAGTCACATTCCTTCATAAATTATTCTTTCCATCCCAGTTCACTTTTTTGAGACATGAAAGGCTACAACCATCAGTATAGACATACATATATATACACACAGTATATATACAGGGGAGTAAAATTTTACTGAATTCAACAGGGCTTACCTCTGCATAAACATACTTGGGATTCGTGCTGTTAATTTTTTTAAAAAGTCAAGTTGATGTTATCCCTCAGAATAACATTCAAATGTTTTCTTACTCCAGCACATGTAGGTCACTTTTAATGATCTAATTTGCTGATGACTTTGACCAAGGGTGCAATCCTAACCTGGAGTTAGGACGGCACAGTTAGGCCAGCAAAGTTTGGCCTGCACAAGGGGCACTGTAAAGCGCTTTTGGACCACTCTCTGAGTCAGGGAGGATGGTGTACATCTGTGTGCTCCAAGAGTGGTCCAAACATACTTAATGGTAGCCCTTGTGCCATCCAAACTTTGCTGGCCTAACTGTGCTGGCCTTACTCCAGGTTAAGATTGCGCCCTGAGTTAGGCAATAGTTTTAAGAACATAAGGGTCCTAATGATTAGGCCAAATGCCCTTCCAGTCCAGCTTCCTGTATCTTACAGTGGCCCACCAAATGCCTCAGGGAGCACACGAGACAAGCAGATGCCTGCATTTTGTTGCCACTCCCTTGCATCTGATATTCAGAAACAGGCTACCAAGGTTGTACATAGTCATGAATGTTTTGCCACATAGAATGCAGACACCATGAGAAGGTGAATAGATTTTGAAAAAGGAAGAGCTATAAGTAGTATAAAGAGGCTTTACAGTAAAAGACGACCAATACTTCCAAAACACGGTAAAAGCTTTATTCATTTTTCTTCATTTAAGGATAAATTCAGTGTTGGAAAAAAAGAGTCGTGACTCGAATTTTAACTTGAGTTTTAATGTTTTGGCCGGACTATTGTCTGAATCGAGTGATGCATCTCATTAAGGGCACAATCTTAGATCAGCCCTTGAGCTGACACTACGTGCTTGCATCGGCCCAATGGCAGTAGCGCCGATGCGGGGGCACTAATTGGCCGGGGCGCCGACTGGGCAGGGGTGGGCAACCTCAAAGGCGTGCCGGCCCTGGGAGGAGGTTGGGGTTGGGATGCGGCCAGTAGGCTGCATCCAAGCCTCCGCCCCCAGGCCGCGCAGCCCCGATCCAGGTCGTGCGGCTTCCTTAGCCCTATGCCTGCTATATAGCAGGCACAGATCTGAGGAACCCATAAGGGAGGCTGGAGCCTCCCCTGGAGCAAGGGGGCAAGTGTGCCCTTACCCCTGGAGGCTCCTTAGCCCACCAAAGCTGCACTGGATTTACCACAGGCCAGCCTGCCTCGCTATTCCAGCGCAGTTTAGGATTGCACTCTCACTCTCGACTCGGACTTGCTAATCTGGCCACTGATTCACAATGAGTCAGCAATTCCGGCAACTCAAATCAGTGCACGTGTTTCAATGCTTTGTTGTGGCTTCCGCATCAGAAAGAACTCTTTTCAGAAATCCGGAAGGCACCCCAAAGGTGCCCAACCTGTGGTTGATAGGTTTCTTAGGTCATTCCTTCCAGCCAGAAGAACGGGCAGGGGTGGCAGGGTCGAGGGGAGGCAGTAAGCGAAGACTTTTGAGCTGCTGTCTGCCTGTCCATCATCATCCACATCACCATGCCTCAGGAGTGGAAAGGGCTGGAGCAATCTCGACACTGCCTGCCTATGTGTGCCCAGGATAGTTCTTTGCCCTGCCTGCGGGGCGTACCCAGTGATGTCATTCAGGGGGAACAGACCAGAACGGGCGTTCCGGATCCTAACGGGCTCCGTGGCTGGTTCCAGGTTCCCGACAAGTGCCAATCAAAAGTGAGTTCCTGTTCCTAAATCATTTGAATGATACCACTGGGCGTACCCAGTACACACTGTAGGCTGCAGTGTGCTACACAATTCATCCAATCTCGATCCACCTACACAGGAGGAAGGGAGGAAGGGAAAAGCAAAAACTCTCATTGAATGGCCAGCCTGCCTGTGCTATTTCATTTCCTTTCATTCTGGCTGCAATAAGGGTGTGCGGTTAGCGGGAGGTCTGTTATTTCATCTCAGGCTACTTTTGGCAGGCACCGTTCTGGGGTTGGGTAGTAGGCAAGTCATCTCATTGTCTAATCTGAGGCAGCAAGGTAAGGGGGTGAGCCAGGGCCACTTCGATGATGCCTGAATGGCTCAGTGACCTTTCAGGGTTGGCTATGATAGGAGTGCCCCAACTGTGGATGGAGCATTGCCTGGAGCTTGATGGTATACCCAATGAGTTTGGGCAGAGGTAGGCGGCCAGGAACGTTTCCCTTACTTTTAGTAACCTGCACAGTTGAAATTACGTCCAAGTAAATGTGGATCCAATTACATTGAACTTCCAATTGAAATGAATGGGGACTTGTGCTGCAATCCTATATTAACTTTCCTGAGAGTAAGCCCCACCCATAGAATGCGCAGAGTAGACAAGCATAGGCTAGGATTGTTAATCAACAGCATGGGGAGGCTGCCTAACCAGACAAGCATAGGCTAGGTTGGGGGGCTGCCTAATTTGCATCCAATAAATCTCATTCAGTTGCTTCCAATGCAATTGTGTACGGTCTAATTTCTGCCTTCTGCCTTTATACCATTCTGACAGGGACAGTTTTCCAGGCTTCCAAGTTAGGTGTTGAAATGGATGTGTTTGGTAGGAAACCACATTTCTTATCATGTCTCCATATTTGCTTCCTGCCTGCTGCCTAGGTGAAAACTTACAAGTTTTCTAAACAGTAAACTTTTTGTGTTGTCATTCTGTACAAATGACTTATCGCCCCAATGCAAGCAGAATCGCTGCTAAAAATTAATTTGGAGAGCCTGGAAATATTCTGTGTTTGCCTGTTTGTCAACGATAAGGCCAATAAACAGCCTTTAAATAGCTCGGTATGGTATTTAGTTCTCTTACATTTTATGGGCCTCAGCACACCTATGATATGCACACCTTTTAATCTAATGCATGCTTCCCACTGTGAAACTCAGTGGGTCATCCCAATTGACTGCAGGTTGTTTCATATGGAATATGTGCCGAGCAAGAGAACCCAGGCTGTGTATTCCAAGTAGTACCACTTGTAAAAGATATTCTTTCATCTTCCCTGAGCTACAGGTCTGTGAGAAGTGATTGCCTGCCCACTTTTCAAAGTCGTTGAAGATGTCACCGGATAATAGTAGAAAAATAAGAGTACACCATTTTTTTAACTTTATAAACATACATAGTTTAAAATAGTGCATACTATTTTAAACAAGAAGGTAGATATTAAAGGAATAGGGGAGTGGTACCGTAATAGGGCAGTGCCAATCTGGGGTGGGGGGCAGGCCTGGGATGCAGCCAAGGCCTTGTTCTGAGGCCGTGTGGCCCCAATTTGGGCTGCATGGCTTCCTCAGACATGCGCCCATGATTTTGTGGGCACAGATCCAAGGAAGCCTTTGGGGAGGCAGGAGCCTCCCATGGTGTAAGGGCACAAATGTGTCCTTGTGCCTGGGAGGCTCCTATGCCTCCAATGCTGGGTTGGATGCAGTGCAGGCCCGAAGGAGGAATGAGGCAAGGGAGGGGAGAATTAGGTACCAGGAGGAGTGTGGGGAAGGGGGCTGCATCTGTCCCCAAACCCTGAATCAGTTCCTGAGCCAGGCAGCCGAACACGGGCCTCCTCGACTCTGTGTCCAATCAAGCATGAGTGCAGAGCTGATGACACCCATCACCACTGGCTGCAGTCTAACCAGGGGAAGGGAGAAAATGCTCCCTTCCCATGAGGAGACCTCTGTCAGTCTCTCAGCAGGCTCAGGATCCAGCAGTTGCCATTTTGGCACCACTGGAGCCCTGGGCACCGCTGGGTTCAGGATTGGGCTTCCCATCCGTGGTTGTAAAATTGTGGGTTGGGACCAGTGGTGCAATTCAAATGAATTAACAACCGGTTCTATGACATCATAGCCAGAGCCAAAAAAAACACCCCAAAGCCAGCTGAGGTAAGCGAGTGGGCGGGGCCCGGCCATTTAACAACCGGTGCTATAGAACCTGGGCGAACCCCCTGAATTTCACTACTGGTTGGGACCCAATTGCTTGGGTCGCAACCCAGTGACTGACCACCTGACAAGGAAAGTGTATTGAGCCTTACGGAATGGAGCAGCACATGCCTGTTTACTCAGGAGTAGGTGAACATCTCTCAGTCCAAAGGCCAGGCTGAGGGGAATGTGATGCTACAACATTGACCCCAATCCAATGAACACAGGCTCCAAAAACACTCGAGAAGCAAGTCCTGCCCCTCCAAGCTACCCCCCCATACCTGTATTGAGCTATGGGAAGCAAAACTGAGCCATATGTGTGCATTTACTTGTGAGTAAGTGAATGTCGGGGCTTATTGAAGGCTAGGGAAATAGAATGCAAAGTCACTAGAATGGCCCTGATCTGATAAACATGGAACTCAACCAATGCTCCAGAAGTTGACTCATCCACTGTAGTAAAAGAATAAAACCAGAGGCTTGAGTAGCTGGTCAAGTGAAACTTTTTTTTAGTCTCATAAAGCTAGGTGGATCCCAGTAGGATGTCATTTTAAAAAGTGGGTCTCAGTGCTAAAAAGTTTGGGAACCACTGGTTTAAACAATTCTATAAAAGGAGAGAGAAAACTCATGGGCCATCAAAACTTCTAAGGGCACAATCCTAACTTGGAGTTAGGTGGGCACAGTTAGGCCAGCAAAGTTTGGCTGGTACAAGGGCGACTGTAAAGCACATTTGGACCACTCTCAGAGTCAGGGAGAACGGCAGACGTCTCTGTGCACGCCTGTGTGCCTCTTTTACTCTGAGAGTGGTCCAAACATATTTTACAGTGGTCCTTGTGCCAGCCAAACCTTTCTGACCCAACTGTGCTGCCAATCTCTGGAAAACTGGAACATAAAGCTCTAATTGTGTACCCAATTGAATATGGATTATTCATTTGCATAAAAATGTAGTTAGTTCAGTGGAGCCCCCATGAATGTCACAATGCATGGGAATGCACAATAGCATCTGCATTCGCGTCACACATTGATGGCTGCTTCTATGCATGTATTTTCTTTCTGGGATCAGTTTGAATGATTGGGACTTCTGGAAGGCTGTATTGCGGGCTTGACTTTCATAGGTACCAAAGGGAGTTCAACCGTTGCCTTTTCTGCTACCCTCCTACCTATGTTTTTTGTAGTTAACAGGGAAGTCACAATGTAGCTAAAATGGGGTTTTTATTAAGGGCCCCCTACTTTTCCTCCATAATTCAAGCATTATTGTTGAATTGCTATTTGGAAGAAAAACTGGAGCGTAATTAAAATAAGTTAATTGGACCAACATGTTAAGAGTTCACATTTTAACAACAAATTAACTGATATTTTTTTCTTATACCATCACTTTTAATTCTAATTTAAGGAGTGGGTAATAGTAATCATAAAAAAGGGTTGCTTTTTGACGGCAAAGCTGTCAAATGGAGTTCTCATTGAGTCTCTTTGAAAGGGTTCATCGTGCTGGGGCAGAGTGATTTGGAAATGAAAGCTCTGTAATGAATTCAACTGGGAGAGATCAGTAGTCCTAGACTACCGTAAATATGGAAAGCTGTCACAGAAGTGATGAATATCAACGGCAATTAATCAAAATGATCAGACCATGCATCCTCTTGCCCTCGGGTGACTCTGAACTTTCAACTTCCAGAGGCGGAAAGAAAAGGGAGAGGAGAACGGAGAGTAAATCACCATTGCTCTGTGCACTTTACACGTCCTTTGTACTGAGATGAAGTGTGAATATGTGTCGCACTGGGAGCAGCAGGAAATCTCATGACCTCTTTGGAAAGAATATAATAGACTTTTCTTTTGCACTGGTTTTGAGAAGAGCCTAGCTGGATCCGAACAAAAGTCCATCTAGTCCAGTATCCTGTTTTTCACAGAGGCCCACTAGTTGTCTTCAGGAAGCCACATGCTGTATATGAAGCATTATGACCCTTCCTAATGTTTTCTGCATAGCAGCTGTATTCAGTGGCCCTGGAATCTGATATTCTATTGAGCGATCATGGCTACTGGACTTTGGAGAAGCCATCCTCTATGCATATGTTTTAATTTAGTATTCCAAAGCAGTTCCTATGGCAGCAAATCTCATAAATTGCTTTGATGGGGTTCCTCTCAGTTCTAGGGTGGACAGAAAAAGAGAAGAAATGGTGGTATCCAAGATTTCCTCTCATAAGAACAAAGAACATAAGAAGAGCCCTGCTGGATCAGGCCAAAGGCCCATCTAGTCCAGCTTCCTGTATCTCACAGTGGCCCACCAGGTGCCTCAGGGAGCACATGAGACAACAAGAAGGCCTGCAGCCTGTTGCCACTCCCTTGCACCTGGCAGGCTTGTGCCAGGTGGTGCTGGGGCATGGGGAGGGTGGTGAGGAAGCAGGGAGAGGTTTCTGGGTAGGGGAGACTGGAACAGAGTTTAGATTGGGCCTGGGAGGGGACAGGAGTGTCAGAGGCCTTATCCACTGTATCCTAACTCCCCTTCCTGGGCCACTCCTTCCAAGTTCCATCCCGCCCCCCACCCTGAATAGCCTTACTGCTGGCCAGTGCTGCTGCAGTACTTGCCAGCCTCCTGCTAAGGCCCAGAACTGACTGCTGCTGGCACAGTACCAGCACTCCCTCCTCCTGCAGTACCACGAACATCGTTTAAGGCATGTTTGTGACACTTAGAGCCAGCAGTATGCACGTACCGCTAGCAATAAGGTTTTCAAGATTGGGTCCTCAGTAGCTCTAGAATGTTGTCCTTTTGAGGCATGGTCACTGGCTGCCTGGTATATTTCATTTTTCCATTGGAAATATCTAACTAGCCATGTCCTTCCTAAAAGCAAAGCGGTGACTGGGTACAATATTATTCCAGAAACAAATTGGATTTCCCATTAAGGGTATCTTTGCAACCTGTTTAAGTTTCATGAGCTTTCTCTTGCTAAGGTCTCCACTCCAGCTACGTTCTGTATTCAAGCCACACCATTAATTTGTGCCAGAAAAGTATTTGAAAGGACCTACTTTAGAAGTAAAGGTAAAGGTTTCCCCATGATCGAATTGTCTAGTCGTGACCGACTGTCGGGAGCGGTGCTCATCTCCGTTTCTAAGCCAAAGAGCTGGTGTTTGTCTGAGGACAAGCTTCCGTGGTCATGAGGCCAGCATGACTATACGCCAAGGCACCATTACCTTCCCATCGAAGTGGTACCTATTTATCTACTTGCATTTTTAGGTGCTTTTGAACTATAGGTTGGCAGGAGCTACGACAAGCAATGGGAGTTTACTCCACTGCGTGGTCTCGAACTGCCAACCTTCCGGTCAACAGCTCGGCAGTTTAATCTGCAGCGCCACCACGCCCCTGTTACTTTAGAAGTAGGCTACCTCAAAATGCCAGGTGCCAGGATTGGCAACAGGATGCAGATATCTAGTTGTCTCGTGTGTTCCCTGAGGCATCTGGTAGACCACTGTCAGTGCAATCCTACGGACTGTGCAGCACCCTGCACCGGCACTAAGGCAACAGGACCAGTGCCGCAGGCAGCGCCAGTCCTGTTGTGCCTGCGCAGCACCTCCCTCACGTTGGCCGAAGCTGGCCAGTGCGAGAAAGACACCATGACGGGGCGGCTCAGGGATTGGCAGGAGGAGTGCAGGAGGTAGGTGGGATGTGGGCGTGTCCAGGATTCGGCCATACAGCTGAATCCTAGACCCATTTGGGAGGCCGCACAGCCTCGATTCGGGCTGCACGGTCTCCTCAGATCTGCGCCTGCTGTTTAGCAGGCACAGATCCGAAGAGCCGCCCCTACGGTAAGGGAGCGCACGCTTCCTTGCCATGGGGTGGCTCCAGCCTCTCCTGTACTGCACTGGATATGGCGATGGCCGACCGGCCTTGTGAGATACAGGAAGCTGGTCTAGATGGGTTTTTGGTCTGATTCAACAGGGCTCCTCTTATGTCATAACTCCTGACAGTCCTTCTTTAGACACAAAAAATGTGAATGATTGGTCCAACATGATTCTCTGATTATGAGACACTACTGAATTCTACACCCATGTACATGGATAGAAGTTTCACAGCAATCCACAGGAATCGATAGGAATTTCTGAGTTGACCGTCATAAGACTGCACTGTACTGTGAACGTCTGCATCAAGGACAAATGTAAGCCTCAAGGATACAAGGTGCATTTGCCACAAGGCACATTTGCATTCATTTGCTTTGGTGTTTCTCTTTTTGTCTTTCAGGACAACAGATACTGTGACACACAGTGATGCCTACTGTCAAATGCAATCACATTTTCTTTGGGTTCATTTGTAAACAGCACAGAATCTGTCAGTGTCAACCAGTTACCCCTCTAGGTGTGATGTGAAAGTTTGAGCTGTTGCCTGCCCAAAGAACACTGAACAGGATTAGCTCAGTCATGCCTGGATGGGAGATCAGAAGTCACAGATAAGGTGTAATAACTCTCTGTGATAGAGAGGGGTCTCTGCTGAGCTGCAGTGAGAGGGTAGAAGGAAGTTGAAAGAAGTCAGTTGTAAGAATAACAACAACTTGATCCTGCCTGGCTTGATTTGTGATATCTGAGGAAAGCTCAAAAGATATGAGCTGTGCTGTGAGAGAGGATACCATCTGGAGCAATAGTTCCCAAACTGTGGGTCACAAGCCAATTTCAGGTGGGTGGTGAAGCACCTTGAGCAGCCATATTGAAGGTAGGTGAAGATGGGATGCTGGGAAGTGGGAGGACTGAGTTGTTGTTTTGCTTGCGTGATGTTTGTAAATAGGGTTTTTTTTCTTTCTGATTCACTTTCCTATTGGAAAATGGCTGAGAAATAACCCAACTTATTGCTGCATTCTCAGGAAAGCAGCAGGCTCTGGCAGCACAATCAGCGCACTTCAGGCCATGACATCACTTCCGGTGGACAGATTGGCATTCAAAAAGTGGGTGCCGGAGCTAAAATGTTGGAGAACCACTGATTTGGAGAATGAATAATTCTATATGAATACAACAATACTGTCAAAATCCCTATGGGGGATTATGACTGTGTAAACCACCCTGAATAAGAGCGCAATCCTAAACTGGAGCTACACTAGCATAAGCTAAGCCAGCAAAGTTTGATCAGCACAAGGGCCACCATAAAGCATGTTTGGACTATTCTCGGAGTCAGGGAGGTGTCGTGAACAGCACTACTGGTTGGGCTAAAGTAATGCCTCCTGGCCCACTGGAGGTTGCTGGTGACCAGGAGGGGACATCATCCCACGATCCCTGGGGGCAGTCTGGAAGTGCCAGGCTCCCAGGTATCGTGATAGGAGGATGGCTCACATCTGTGTGCTGGCCTCTCTGACTCCGAGAGTGGGCCAAGCATACTTTACGGTGTCCCTTGTGCTGGCCAAACTTTGCTGGCTTAGCTTATGTCGGCCTAACCCAGTTTAGGATTGCGCCCTCAGTCTGATGAAAATTGGATGAGAAAGGCGGTACATAAATACTGCCTAATACTAAATACACGAAATCATTTTTTTCTGTTTCTGAGGGTTACGTTTCTCAGTATTCTTGAGTTCTGTCCCTCCAGAAACTCTGAGGAAGAAGTTGCTGAAGGGATGTCAGCAATACAACCCTTGTCCTCTTTGCCTGTACCAACCTCTTGTTACTTAGAACAAAGGAAAGGAACGAGCTAGATCAATGCACTTCCTGCCTCTGTCTGTACGCTGACTTCTGCCTGGCTCTTGTCTTCTTGTGGTTTCACCTCCACTTTGTGCAGTCCAAACGGCTACTGAAGCTGGTGCATGTCGCTTAAGGCATGTCTATGCTGCTCTGGGAGGCGGATCGGTGGGCACAGGCAATCAGGCTGGCCCATGGAGGCCAAATCCTGCCCCTGCGCCAGCCGAGTTCGCCCAGCAAGGGGATTGGGAAGGGGAGGGGGAGGGCCGGAGGGAGGCATTTCGGGGTATGGGGAGGTTGAAGACAGGGCAGGCCCTTGGGTGGGGACAGGATCCAGCATTTATGCCAGATTCTAACCCCTGTCCCCGGCCTGGTCGGCTTTGCATGGGCCACTCGGAATTGTGCCAGCGACGTCACTGATGCAGCTCCGAATAGCCCTATTGGGGCTGCTGTGGCTTACCCTGAGGCTGCCTCTGGCTGCTACCTAACATGCTTAGATTAGGATTGAGCTGCCTCCTTTATTGATCCTCGCTTACCCCACTTTATTGATCCTTGCTTGCCCCTCGTGCAGCTACTGCCTGTGCATTCACTGGGCCTGACCCAGACAACTGCTTCCCCATGCAGCACAGAGTTCCAGCCATCCCATATTGTCAATGCAACAATTTAGTTGTGTGACATGGACCTGACAGCGAAGCTAATGGAACTCTGATGGGGGGGGGGGAGGCGGGGGAGTTGTCTTAAGCATTGGCACCAAATGACTTCTAGCATAACAAGACCTGAAGTGACACAACGAATAAAACTCCCCCCAGTACGACGCACGCTGCCAAGCATCCAGATTCAATTACCGCATTATGAAGGCCCTTTCCCTCCAGACATTCCAATTATTATTACAGTTGGGAGTAAAAAAAAAATTAATCATATTGTTGTGAAATATTAACGATCTTGCTAATTATGCACTTTTCTTTTAAAAAAAAAACTGGGCTGAAGTTTTGCTGTAATTGTGTTATTTTATAAGGCTAAACTCAATTAGGAAAATGTATTAAACTATGTATTATGTACCTGTTTTAGGGAAGGATCTCTCGCCAGACCTATAAATATTTCACATTAGAATAAAGGCTAGCATCATTTGCAGTGCCTTTTTTGTCACTGTCCTATTTTCCCAGGGTCTGCCTGACAAAAAGTTTCTGTGCCTTATCTACCTGATTTTATAACAAAAAAAAAAACAAAAAAAAACCCTTTGGGGACTAATTAGGATTTTTATAGTAAAGCAATGAGAGATATTTCCTCTCTCTCTCTCTCTCTCTCTCTCTCTCTCTCTCTCTCTCTCTCTC
>JAJKFI010000058.1:7596493-7621354 GCA_029204185.1 Lerista edwardsae | reverse complement strand
CTCTCTCTCTCTCTCTCTCTCTCTCTCTCTCTCTCTCTCTCTCTCTCTCTCTCTCTCCTGCTTTGTGCCTTGGGTTATTCTTAGGGCTCATACAGTCAGTTTCAATTTACAGAACTACATGTGTTGCTTTCCTACATTAACAGAGCGGATAGAACAATAGGGGTTGCAGCACAGATCTTGATGAGATTTCATCTTTTGGATGGTTGAGCAAGGAGAAAAAACAACCCACACCTTCATTTGTTAACAGAAGTTAGGGAGAGCCGCAATCATAGGATAGGTGGATGAATTTAGATTTGAAGCCTTCTTTTTCCCCATCTGTCTCGTGGGAATTTGATATGGCAGATTTCACAGTTGAGAAGGGTCATAACATAAGAAGAGCCCTGATGGATCGGGCCAAAGGCCCATCTAGTCCAGCTTCCTGTATCTCACAGTGGCCTACCAGGTGCCTCAGAGAGCACATGAGATAACAAGATGCTTGCATCCTGTTGCCGCTCCCCTGCATCTGATATTCTGAAGTAGCTAACTACTAACATAAGGAGGCCCATCATGGCCTACAGCCTACAATGGACTTTTCCTCTTTTAAAGGAAAGGGGAATCCCCTTTTAAAGGCACCCAGGCCAGATGCCATCACCACCTCCTGTGGCTTGAATCCCAATGTCATATGACAATCAACATGGGGGAGGGCAATTCATGTCTTTAGAATAGCAGAGAGAGAGAGGTTGAAAGAGTGGAGCATGTGTTGAATGAACTATTTCCGGGTGCAACAGAAATGTGTTGAAAGAGTGGATCGTTGAAAAACGAACTGTTGGAAAGCAAGGGGGTACCGGTAGTCATGTTCAAAGTATTCCTTGATCCTGATTCCATGTTCAATTCCTGATGTCTTCAAGAAGAGCAGGGAAAGACCCCTACCTGAGACCTCGGAGAGCTACTGCCAGTCATTGTCAACAATAATGAACTAAGCGCGCAATCCTAACCTGGAGTTAGGCCAGCACAGTTAGGCCAGCCAAATTTGGCATGCACAAGGGACACTGTAAAGCGCATTTGGAGCAATCTTGGAGTCAGGGAGGGTGGCATATGTCTTTGTGCTGGCCTCTCTGACTCCAAGAGTGATCCAAACATACTTCACGGTGGCCCTTGTGCCAGCCAAACTTGGCTGGCCTAACTATGCCCGCCTAACTCCAGGTTAGAATTGCATCCTCAATGGACCAGCCTTTTGATTCAGGTAAGTACTTTTACAGATTCATTTTTAACTCCCTGGGCCACATCATAACCGGTTTACAAATTCAAAATAGCTTGGTCATACGGCTTGTGGGGTACATGTGAATGGACTGAAGAACTTGCATCCAGACACTCTGTTGGGCATTGAAATCCAGCTATGCAGGTATTGGCCCATCTTTCCCCTCATCCATCAGTAGGAGTTATGGTGTGCAGGTTCATCCCTGTCACCACAACCTTACTTTCCTTTTGATACCTGATGCACATCAGGTGCGCCCCAGCTGGATCTTTTCTGCAACAAAAATTGCTGGACAGCATCTCTGACAAAGCCCGTCGCAAGAGTGCCTCTCTTGTTTCTTTCCAATGCCCCCTAGTTACATTCCTATTCACAGACACAGCCAGGCCCACATCTTCAGACAGCTCTTGACACTACCTGTCTATTTTTAACTTGACCATTAGCAGCTTTCAATTCTCCGGGCCTGCCAGCATTCTCTCTTTCTGACTCGTTCACGTGGCTGAGCTCCCCTTCCTTCAGCAAAGACTGCAGTGTTAAATCATGTTAAACTGTAGAGATCTTATGAGATGAACAAATACCCTGCAGGGAATGAGCTGAGACCAATAGGGACATTTCCACTTAACATCAGGTTTCCACTAGATGCAAGGCAACTGTTCCATCAAGCCCTCTGTGGGATGCTTTAGCTAATTATGACATTTTTTTTTCCTCCAGATACTGCTGGTCACAGACAGGTCACTGAAAATAAACATGTTTGAAGTCAGTTTAATAGCAGGAAGATGGTGCACATTGAAGACATGTAGGGCTTAGGCCAAGTCTGCAGCTTCTTTTAACTGGCAGTGCTAAAGGAGCTTCACTGTCTCATGGAGCTGCATCTAGCCAACTGGTGGTGACAAAGGTAGCACCCTGCATGTACAATTAGATACTGTAGTACGGAAGGAAAGATGAGAAGAAGATAGAGAGAACGGCATCATGGCCATCCTGATCTAACATACAGTAAGGTTGAATGCAATTATCGAACCGGAGTCAAGGCTTGGACTTGCTGTCCATTTTATTTTAATCCTGATGCGATGCAAAAGGACAGCTATAAGCAAAAGTGAATTAGTCTGGAACGATAAAAAGGAGAAGTGGCAACAACAATATTATCTGACCATACTAGAAGAAAATTGGATTCATGCGATTTGAGAGTGTTCTGGCAGGGTCGTAAAATATTCAAGGAAAGGAGGTCTTGAGAAGCAATGTACATTGCCCCCCTGCAACCCCCCAATAAATACACATGATAGGTTGCTTGGTATATAAACTGGGTGACTTCATAAAAGGACAATTGAATACAGGCATACCCCGGTATCTTCTGTTCCGGACCCCACCATGGATATCTGAAACCATGGATACTGGGGATGCCTTTTTAAAGACAGGGGAACATCAGTGGTTTTGCTGCAACATGGTAAAAAAAAAAAGAGATTCATGTTCCCCCATCTTTTTAATTGGCATCCCAGTATCCATGGTATCCGTGGATAACTGAAACCGCGGATACCAAATCAGTGGATATCAGGATTTATTGGAGTGGCTAGCCTGTACTCCAATAAATCTGCAGTGGGCTCTTCTTCAAAATATCTTCCCCCTTCGTGTGGGCATCTAACCCACATGCTTCCCACCCCCACCCTCCTTTGCACTCTGATCTCTCCTAAAAGGAGCGATTCCAGGTGCATGAAGGTGTGGTTGGGCGACTCATAGGGGTGGGGCGGCTGTACTGGAGGCACTGTGACATAGCCCCACCGCAGGTGCGCTGCAAGCTAAGAACGGCTCTGCTGCAACCCCAAGAACAAATCAGTCCTTTGGAGCAAATAATTTTATCCAGTGTAACACCTGGGTAGGTGGGGGATTCTGAATAAATTCCCAAACCAGCAGCAACAGTTGGCTCCAGAGTATAACCCTTTTACAAATTTAACAGACTGTGACCACATCACTTAACCTGGACTAACTGATGATTCTGTGGGTGCCTACCTGCTCGGTGCTGGCCCCCAAAATGATGCAGTGTCCACAGACAATCATCCACATGGGCAACATCCAGCAAAAAACTGCCAAAGGAAAACAGAAACAGTATCAAGAGGCACAACTCAGTCCAAAGACTTGATATTCCCCTGATGGCAACCATAGTCTTGAGGTTGCAATGAACCAGAGCTTGGCCTTCAAAGGCACTCAGCTCACTAGGAACATCCTGAAAAACATCAACCAAATAAACAGATCATCATGCATAGCTGATGTCACCCAAATATGAAGTTGTGGCAAGTAGAGGCCAGCCGTGGCAATATATAAGTGCCGCAAAAAGGTCCTGCCAAGTGCCACCACTCTACAAGGGAAGTTAAGGTGTCCCACCAGTACCTTCAAATCCTTCAGGACAAGTTTAATTCAGGGTGCAATCCTAACCTGGAGTTAGGCCAGCCAAGTTTGGTTTGCACGAGGAGCCTGTTTGGACCACTCTCAGAGTCAAGGAGGATGGAGCACGTCTGGGTACTGGCCTCTCTGACTCCAAGAGTGGACCAAACATACTTTATGGTGTCCCTTGTGCCACCCAAACTTGGCTGGCCTAACTGTGCTGGCCTAACCAAGTTAGGATTGCGCCATCAGTCAGGGGCATGGCAGAAGCTGGCAAATGCTTTAACAGGGTATTTCTCCTGAAGACTTCTGTTTTCCTGCCCCCCCCCCAAGTTAGTTATAGACTGTATGGCATTAGGTAGGGTGGAGGTACAAATACACCCCACAGGAATACACTTATTTATTTTTCATGGGATAATTGCTTAGTTTGAATAATGTATGTCACAGCTAGGTAATGAGTGGAAAAACAATGCCTAAACATGTTCTGGTAGCTCTTCTTCAGTGTATCTGTGATTTGACAGCAGAGGCAAATTGGAATGGATGTCACAAGACATGATGCATCTCCCCCCCCCCACCCCACCTGTAAAAATTAAGCAACAACCTCATTTTCCCCAAAGTAATTAGCTTAAGTTTGCAGAAGCCATATCCTGCAATGTCCATGGTGAACCACAAGAACAATGTTCGAAATGCTTTATCAGTGGAGGGCAAAGCAGTATGGAAAATAACAGTTTTAAATCTGTGCTCTGCTGTTTTTAAGATATATAGCAAAACTTTGTTGTGATCATAAAAAAACACACACTTTGGAATCAAATTCAAAGTACCCAGATACTTAGCGAATGGGGTGCCATTTAGTATTTAAATGCAAAGTGGATTCTTTTCCAACATTGTTTTGCATTTCTGTCCGCTGAAAGACAAACGTGAGGAACCTCGCATCCCTGGGCTACTTCTGGCAGAGACAGATGTACTGCTGGGCTCAGTGATGTAACAGCTAAGCCCACTTCACATAAACGTCTCCATGCATTGCGCAAATGTGTGGGAGGAGCACAACTACTGGCCCTGCCCCTGGTGTCAGCACTCTGGCGGGCCTTGCCCATGTATTTACCTAATGCCTATAGGAGTGTGAAAGGGGCCCTGCCTTGACTGTCCTATCCATCCACCCCTCCTTTTTTGCATATTATCTGCATTTCTAGTCCTAGAAATTTCCAGTCCTTGGAACTGCCCTCCAAGACTCTTGTTTGAAATGACATTTTCCATTCCAAAAGCACTAACTGTAGTGCTAACAACCCCCGCTGACCGGGCAAGAGGCACTTTTTCAAGTGGTGTCCTCTTGTATTTAGCAGGGGGAGAGTAATTGTCCCTCTTCACCCCAGCATGGTGTCTTTTCTAGTGGCTTTTGCTGGGGGTGTTCTGCATTTTTTTTTTTAGATTGTGAGCTCTTTTAGGACAGGGAGCCATTTAACTTATTATTATTTGCCTGTAAACCGCTTTGTGGACTTTGTGTTGAAAAGCAGTATATAAATATTGTTGAGTGAGCATTGAGTCACCCAAATAGGACTCCCTGAATACAAAAGCTTCTAGCTAAGGGCCCAGTCCTACCCAATGTTCCAGCACTGATGCAGCCATACCAATGGAACATGTGCTGCATCCTGCAGTGGGGGGGGGGGAAGGGCAGTCATGGAGACCTTGTCAAAGTAAGGGAATGTTTATTTCCTTACCTTGGGGTTGCATTGCAACTACATTGGTGCTGGAAAGTTAGATAGATTGGGCCCTGGGTCTCCTTCTGAGATAGATGGGCCGAGATAGATTTAACAGCTAAGCCCACCTCTCTAGGTAAAGGTTTTGCCTCCTATCACATTATCAAATTTAGGTTGCTTAAGATCCTAGGATTTTAAGGATGTGCAGGTCTGTTTTTCCAGATCTGCCATTGAAATTGGGTACTAGTTCACAGAAGAGAAACCCTCATACCCCCCCCCCCCCCGGAAGTGTAGAACATCAGAATTCTTGGGATAATGGAAGTGGGTAGCAATAAATTATTGTCGGCATTTTCCGACAAGCCTGTTGATTGCAATTCTCTCCATCCCTTCCACATTTTCAGTGGCATAGCTAAGGGGGTGCAGAGGGTAGAAATTGTCGTGGTTAGGCAAAAGCAGACCGAGCATTTGTCTCTGAGTTTCTGGAACCTTCTCCTGAGCCAGCTGGAGCAAAGACACAGCTGCAGCCAATTTAGTGTTTATGCAAATAGGTGTACTCCAATTGGAGGTGTATCTGTATTTAAGCAGAGAATGCCAGTGCTGAGTGTGGGTGTGTTGTAGTGTGTAGCTTGTTGAATCTGTTTTGTTTGTAAGAATAAAAGCCTCTGGAAGGAGACTCCGTCTGCTGTGCCTTGCTGCCTGCCTTCACGTCGTCCGGCTGCAGCGTTTTCTGCTGCCTACCCCTGCTGAATGACCTCACATCCATTCTAAAGCCCGACAGGTTATGGTGACCAGCTGTCTGCAGCTACGAAGGACGTCGATTGAGCTCATAAATTGGTGAGCAGCAGCACATAAAGAATGTCCGACTCAGAGCAAGAGCGGGAGTCGGCTGGAGGAGCGGCAGCACCAGCCACAGTGCCAACCATGGTACAACAAACAACACCATATCTGGTATGTCGCCTTAATGATACCAATTATGTGGCATGGTCACACAAAATGCGTTTATTATTGAACCGGGAGTCGTTATGGACATTCATTGAGGCAACCCCCACCCCCTTGACAGGTGAAAATCTACGCATGGACGAGAGGGCTCAGGCCCACATTGGCCTCAGTATGGAGGATGAACTCTTAGTTCATATACGTGGTCTGACCACAGCCAAACAATATTGGGATGCATTGAAAGAAATTTATACTCGTCAGTCTGTGGCATCAAAAATTAGTTTGTCCAGACGCCTCTACAGAACGCGACTTGAGCCTGGAGGGAACCTCAGAGAGCACCTCCGTATCATGAAGAAAACTTTCAAGGACTTAGAAGATGTGGGAGTAAACCAGTGGTGTCATCTACTCTCTCGCAAGCCGGAACGCTGGGCGGGACTTGAGTGATTGACAGCCCGTCGACTCACCTCCGGTTTCTTCGCGCGCCCTGTGCGGCTTTCCCTCGCCTCGGAGGGGGCGCCTGCTCGCCCAGGCACCCGGCGCGCCCCCCACCCATCCCCCCTGGCGAGCAGGCGCTCCCTCCAAGGCGAGGGAAAGCCGCACGGGGCGCGCGAAGAAACCGGAAGTGAGTCGACGGGCTGTCAAACACTCAAGTCCCGCCCAGCGTTCCGGCTTGCGAGAGAGTAGATGACACCACTGGAGTAAACATTCCAGAGTTGCAGCGAGCCCTGACTGTGCTGAGCTCATTAGACAGCAGCTGGGATACATTCGCTCTCACACTGGAAGCGATTCCAGAAACCACATTAACCCTTTCCTACCTCATGGGACGGCTGTTAGAAGAGCAGGAGAAACGTCAGGAGAATGCAACTGAAAGGAGGAGAGGAGGCAACCATCCCTCTGCAGCCCATCCCTCTACGAAGGAGGAGGAGACGACTCACGTTTATGCAACACGACGCTGTTACTGCTGCGGATCTACAGCACACATCCAATGCTTCTGTACATCCAGAGGACCAGGAAGACGTGGGAGAGGCATAGGATGCAGAAAGGTGGCAGTCGTAAGGGCTCAGGAGCCTGAAAATGGACACTGGCTTATTGACAGTGGGGCCAGCAATCAGATATGCTGTGACCCAACACAGTATGCAAAGCTATAGCCAGCTGAAAGAACGCACGTGAGTTTAGCTGATGGGGCTCATGCTTTAGTCCAAGGGACTGGAAAAGTGTATGTGCCAGGCTTGCAGTCAGAATTAACAAATGTGTTATGTGTCCCTTCCCTGAAACAAAGTTTACTAAGTGTATCATGTCTGCTACAAGATGGTTTTTCTGTGCAGTTCAGGAATAGGATGTGTTATATAACAAAAGAGGAGAAATGTATAAAAGTTCCAATGAAAGATAACCTGTTTGTGCTGAGAACCGCCCCAAAAGCTGAGGCAGTCCAAGCACACTGTACTAATAAGGAAATCCATAAATCCTGTGCCCATCTCTGGCATTTTCGGTTAGCACATTTAAACTATAAATATGTACAGAAAACAGATGAATTAGCACGTGGCATACAAATAAAAGAATGTGGTCGTTACGTTGACTGTGACTTCTGTAAGCAGGCAAAGTCACATAAAGCACCTGTGAACAAGAAAAGTGACAGACGCTCACAAAGACCCTTTGAACTGGTCCATGCAGACCTGGTAGGACCATTCAAAGCCACAGCTGGAGGGGCGAGATATGTGTTATTAATTGTAGACGATTATTCACAGTTTAGCTTCTGTTATTTGTTAAAGGAAAAGAGAGAAGCGTTTCAGAAATTTAAAGGCTGGGTTAATATGGTAGAGCGCTGATTCAACCACAAGGTGGCGCAATTGCAAACCGATAGAGGAGGAGAATTCATGGCCAATATCATGCAGTCCTGGTTAGAAAAGAAGGGAATTTTGCATAGAACTACCAACCCTTACTCACCGGCTGAAAACTCAATTGCAGAGCGGAAAGCTGGAGTTTTACAGGTGATGAAGGATGCTCTGCTGGCCCAATCAGGGCTTGGCCAGACATTCTGGGGTGAGGCATTGCAAGCAGCCACGCATGTGGCCAACAGGGTGTATAGTAGGGCCATAGATAATATTCCTTACAGGTTACTGTATGGGAAAGCACCTGATTTGTCATATCTAAGATGTTTCGGAGCACAAGCTTGGGTATTCATTCCTAAACCTCAACGAAAAAGGGGCCCCCAAAGCTCGCAAATTGATATGTGTTGGTTTTGCTCCTTTGATGAAAGGTTATCGATTTTTGACACATGACAAAAAGAGCATAATTATCTCCTGTTCTGCTAACTTCTGTGAGCAGGAATTATGGCCACAGCAAACGCAGGAAGTTTACCTTCCTACTTCAGCAGAGCCTCCCACATTGCAGGAGAGTGAGCAAGAGTTGCCAAGGCAACGCCCTCAACCCTCAGAGTCAGACAAAGGGAAAGAGGAATGCGAGCCTTTAACCCCTTCAGTGACACCAGAAAGAATTAAACAGGAGGCAACACCTCCTAGTGAGCAGAGTCCTCGAGTGCAGCGTAGGATATTGCCAGAAAGATCCACAAGGGGTGTTCCACCTCAATGCTTCACTATAGGACAAGCTGTAGCATACAATGTACAATCTGAACCTCAAAAGTATGAGGATATTTTAGAACTCCTAGCTAGTGAGAGAAGAAAATGGTTTGCAGCTATGCAACAAGAAATGCAAGCAATGGAAAAGCTTGGTGTCTTTACTCCCTGCAGTCTACCAGCAGGAAGCCAAGCCATAGGCTGTAGGTGGGTGTACAGAATCAAACCTCAGGATGGAGCTGACCCTATTTACCGGGCCAGATTAGTAGCCAAAGGTTATACCCAGAAACAGCATGTAGATTATGAAGAAATATTTTCCCCTACAGTAGCTGCCCAAACCATACGTTTAGTTCTTGCACTGGCAGCTCAGCGACAGTGGCACGTACATCACTATGATGTGCAAACAGCATATCTGAATGCCACATTAACAGAAACTTTATACATGGACCAAGCACCTGGTTTTGAGAATCCAGGGACAGAAACAGGACACAATGTGTATCGATTGAATCGTTCAATTTACGGGTTACGCCAATCTGCAAGGAGGTGGAGTCAGCATTTAAGGACAGAATTAGAAGGTCTAGGTTTTGAAGCCACAAAGGCAGACACATGTTTATTTACAAAAGGAACAGGCATCAATCAAATATTGATTTTGGCTTATGTAGATGATCTGTTATTTATAAGTGCTGATATGCAACTAATAAAACAGACAGCACAATGTTTAGAAAAAGCATTTACTTTGAAAGAACTGGGACCTGTAAAACAATACCTAGGAATTGAAGTACAAACAGTACCAGGAAAAGGTTTTGCTCTACATCAAATGCAAAAGATCAAGCAGCTTTTAGATAAGTGGAGAATGTCTGAATGTAAAGCAACCAGAACACCTATGAGTATAGGAAGCCAAATTAGTACAGAAGCTATTGAACAGCTACCCCATGTAGAGCAGTACAAATCACTGTCAGGCAGTTTACAACACATAGCCTTATGGACAAGACCCGATATCTGCAGTGCTGTAAATATTCTGAGCAGATATACCAATAGTCCAAACCACAAAAACTGGACAGATTTAAAAAGGGTGTTGAGATACCTAAAAGGAACACCAGATCTTAAGCTAAATATTGAACCAGTGGGGTCATTGATTGTAAAATGTTATGTGGACAGTGATTGGGCAACTGATTCTGAAGACAGAAAGTCTACGTCTGGGAATGCTATATTTCTCGCTAATACATTGATAAACTGGACAGTGAAAAAGCAACCATGTTTAGCCTTATCCACATGTGAAACAGAGTTTGTATCACTTTCAGAACTTTGCACAAATTTAATATGGGTCAAGCAGGTATTAATTGACCTGGGAATAATGCAAAAGGAGCCAATCAAAGGACAACATGGCATGCCTAAAACTAGCCACGTCTGAAAGGGTAAAAACCAGGAGCAAACACGTGGATATCAGATACCACAATGTCAGACAGGCAGTACAGAAAGGACTGATCAACTTAGAGTATTGTCCATCAGAAGAGAACCGGGCAGATATTCTCACCAAACCCCTAACTGTGCAAAAGTTTGTCAAAGGGACACAAATGTTAGGTATGAGCTGAATACCTGAACCCTGTAATATCTAGTATGTAAAAATGTAAAATGTACACCATACCGTGAATATGTGATTAAATGAAAAATCATATCAAATGTACAGCATGTATTGAAAAGCAAATGTACAATATGTATTGAAACAAGAGAAGAACCCAGAAACAAATGGGAGGAGTGTCGTGGTTAGGCAAAAGCAGACCGAGCATTTGTCTCTGAGTTTCTGGAACCTTCTCCTGAGCCAGCTGGAGCAAAGACACAGCTGTAGCCAATTTAGTGTTTATGCAAATAGGTGTACTCCAATTGGAGGTGTATCTGTATTTAAGCAGAGAACGCCAGTGCTGAGTGTGGGTGTGTTGTAGTGTGTAGCTTGTTGAATCTGTTTTGTTTGTAAGAATAAAAGCCTCTGGAAGGAGACTCCGTCTGCTGTGCCTTGCTTGCCTGCCTTCACGTCGTCCGGCTGCAGCGTTTTCTGCTGCCTACCCCTGCTGAATGGCCTCACATCCATTCTAAAACCCGACAGAAATTGCACTGGGCAACAAGCTTTGCGGGGGGGGGCATATGCTGAGTTTGACACTAGTGGCCAAAATTCGGAAAAACTTGGTATGTATGAATAATATGATGTTATATAAAAAGTAATTTAAAGCTGAATGCAATGAAACAAACTGCATTGAAATATCTGTATTCTATCAAACCTTGTGGCCAATTAACCAGAAAACCTTTTTATTTATTTATGTACTAGCTTAATACAAGTTAAATTCGATTTTGTTATTGCAGTGGCTATAAAATCTGGCCCAGGTTGCAGATGCCTTAGCTACACCACTGCCCATTTTGTTTAATTCCTTTTCTTTTGGATACTTAATAAACAGGTTCTAGTTTGACTTTTTGTCTGCCCAATCCATTCAATGGTAATTCAGTGGTCTGGCATGTCTGATCATTCACAGGTGCTAGTGACATCCCAAGTTTGCTGTCCTAGGAAGGGACATTTTACCAAGATGCCCTCTCCTCATGTGGTTTCTTTAGGATGGTGGCAGTGGATAGATCCCGGGCCAATGCAAAAAATACCTTGCCCAAGCATGAATCTGGTATCTGGAAGCCAGCGGGGGCCTCTGCGCTAGTCCAGTGGGCTCTGCCGAAGTGGCTCTCAAAACGTTTAGCAATGCAACCCACTTTTTAGAATGACAATCTCTCCAGGACCCACCGGAAGTGATGTCGTGGCCGGAAGGGCCTTCATTGTGCTGCCAGAGCCTTCTGCTTTCCTGGGAATGCAGCTATGTTGGGTTATTTTTCAGCCATTTTCCAAAAGCAAAGTGAATCAGAGAGAAGAAATGTCTATTTCCAACACTGACAGATGCAAAATAACCACACAACCCTCCCCCTTTCATCCCATCATTCCATCTTACCATACTTTGTTTTTTTTAATATGGCTGCTCCAGGTGCTTTGTGACCCACCTGAAACTGGCTTGACGACCCACAGTTTGGGAACCTCTGCCCTAGAGTATTCACAATTGTGCTTTATGGCACATTCACAACACTCCTGGGCCAATATGGGGGGGGGCTGCACCAGTCTATCTCTATTTTAGGATTGCACCCTTAATAATGTTCCTTGAGAACATGTAAACTGCTGCCCTAGAAAAAAAACATGCAGCCGACATTGTAGGGATTGTAGTTTTTTGTGTTTTGTTTTATTTTAGCTGGTGTATCCATGCAGAAACATTAAAGCTCTGATGGATTTCATTCTATGAAATGGATATGCAGCAGGGATTTCTTTTTTGTTTTGTTTTGTTTTAAATACCTTCAATTTTCAGAAATTGGCACTACATAATATCCCATTCCAATTTCATCTGATTGTGATTGTGGGGGGAAAAAGGTTCGACAACATCAGTGTACATTTAATTGCCATAGGGAAATAAAAATTACCAAGTTTAGTAATACTATAAAATTCTGCACTGCTTTGTGAGAACTTAAAAATTTCAGGCTCTCCAAGGTAAAATTATTATACTCCCATATCTCGCAAAGCTTTCGGAATAAAGCAATATAATCAAGCTGCAAAGAGCTGTTACTTTTAGATGAGCAAAAGAGTAGCTCACAATACAAATGTAATGGCTATCAAGATGAAATAGGAGAACAAATAGTTCTGGTGAGTTGATGTGCTCAGAAATTGGTGTGAATGATAAACAAAATGAAAGGAGCTGTGACCAATTGAGTGAATTGTTTGTATTTTCGTACACAGGTACCTGCATTTCAGTTGATGACAATTCCGGGAGCCAGAGTCTCTTAAACTTCTGATAGTTTCATTTTTTTCTGAATTAGAAATGTGAGTCACACTTCATTCCTGGACATGAAATGCTACTTTGAGGGTCAAACTACAGGAAAAGAATGTTTAGCATATTTAGGGCCCAGCCCTTTACAGCTTTCCATGACTGATGCAACCATGCCCATGGGGAATGTGCCGCATCCTGCAGTTGGGGGACAGTCACAGAGGGCTCCTCACGGTAAGGGAATGTTTGTCCTCTTACCTTGCATCAGTGCTGCATCAGCACTGGAAAGTTGGATAGGCCTTAAAACAACACAAATGACACCATAAATAACAACCATGAGAATGGGAATCCATATCAGGATTGTGGTGTGAGGGTGTATGTGTTTTTCCATAGACGTAGCTTGCAGATATTAATTACCTAGGCCTGAAGCTGGGTCTGGTGGTATGGCTTCTATTAGGGCTGGGGCAAGAGGGAAAGGGCGAAAATGCCCCCTTTAGTCAATACTGCAGCTGAAGCTCAAGTACTTTGGCCACCTCATGAGAAGAGAGAACTCTTTAGAAAAGACCCTCCTGCTGGGAAAGATCAAAGGCAAAAGGAGAAGGGGGCGGCAGAGGATGAGATGGTTAGGGAGTAATGGACATGAATTCGGGTGAACTCTGGAAGCTAGTGGAGGACAGAGAGGCCTGGCATGCTGTGGTCCATGGGGTCGCGAAGAGTCGGACATGACTTAGCAACTGAACAACAATGTAGTTCACAGGCTCATATGCCCTATAACCAGCCCAGGGCCCCTATGAGTTGTGAACGTTCAGCAGAGTGTGTCCTTAAGCACTTCCAAGTCAAGGCAACAAGGCACCCAGCCTCTGCTACCAGCCTGGGACCACAGCTAAGAGTTACAGCCTCAAACAGAGGAATGAACAGACTCTTAAATCTAAAAAAGTCCACAGGCTAAACTAGCCCCAACTACAGGGACCTATCCCAAAGCTATAAAGCTTAACTTTAAACTGGTAGAGTGCCCAAGCAGCAAAACTGAATTTAGCTTGGTTCCAAATACTCACAAACAAAGCTTACAGATTAACTGTATTAAGAAAACAAGCAGTTACAAAACTAGGAAAGGCTTAAAAGAACTAACAGAGACTTACCTAAGATACATCTTAAAATAAGAAAAACAACCAGCTGCCTAACACTAGACTAGGCCCTAGTACATGCAAGGTGGCTTGCCTTGCTGGTTCACCTTCTTCTCAAGTCCAAGCAGGCAGCAGGTCCAGGCTGGGGCATCTTGGATTGACGTGGAGAAGGTGATGTGTAGTCCTGAAGGACTCTGAAGGTCTGATGGTGTCTTGATGGTGTCTGATCTGATGTGCTGATCTGAAGGTCTGATGAAGTGTTGGCTGTACCCCAAAATTGGGTATCTTTATACCCCTCTACAACAATCACTTATCTAATCAGTATAAAGGTCGGCCATCTGCTGATGGGGTGATGGAACGTTCAAAGGTCACAGAATGGTCAGAAAAGATTATGTACGCATAACACTGAACCTAAGTGATGGGTCTCAGCTGTGCGGAATCTTCCTGATTGCAGCACTAGCTGGACGGAAACTTCCTGATTAGATTTGTTCTTCCTGACCCCAGCTATGACCTCACACCTTTCTGCAGAAACAAAGCAGATAGGAAACTACACTTCCTGATTACATCAGGAAGTGAGCTGATTACCACCAGCTGGTATTTTAGCAGCTTCAGCTCTTTCCCACAAAATGGAGTCATGTTAACAAAATGGAGTCAAACCATGGCCTAGCCTTCTTTTGCTCTTTACAAACAACACCCCCATTTTGTGCACCATGCTCCCGGGCCTTATCCCCTCATCAAAGAAAGCTGGAAAACATTTGACTGAGTTTGTCTTGTTTCCTTCTTTGAATAAAGCTTTGACCACTCTCTGAGGGCACAATCCTAATCTGAAGTTTGGCTGGCACAAGGACCACTATAAAGCGCATTTGGACCACTCTCAAAGTCAAGGAGGATGGTGCATGTCTGTGTGCTGGCCTCTTTGAGTCCAAGAGTGGTCCCTTGTACCATCCAAACTTTGCTGGCCTAACTCTTTGGACAATTCTTCGAGTCAGAGAGGCCAGCACACAGATGTGCATCATCCTCCCTGACTCAGAGAGTGGTCCAAACATGCTGTACCGTGGCCCTTGTGCCAGCCAAACTTTGCTGGCCTAACTGTGCCAGCCTAACTCCAGGTTTGGATTATACCCTAAGTGTCTCTATTCACTTAACAAAGAATACATTTCTGTTCAAGCATCTGTTGAACTGAAGGTGAAGTAGGGTAACACATTGTGACCACTGAAGCTCCTATGCCTACAAGATATTAGCAGATCAGGGTGTCTTTTCCTGTATTTATGTATCTGAAATATTTATTTTCCCTTATAGACCGATGAAAGTTTTTTATTTCAGAAGCTACACTTCGTGCAGTAGTAAAACCCATTTATGATGCTGTGGATAGCAGGTTTAGTGGACCAGCTAAATAGCAGCATAAGGCTTTTCAGTGGGTTTCTGGGCTGTAGAATGTACAGCACACATAAAATTCCCGGTTCTTAGCTGGAAATATTACAATCTTTAAGACTTTTAGAATCACAAATATTTTTATTGCAGCCTTTAAAATTTTTATACAATGTATATACACAGAATGAATGCCAGAGAGCAATCAAACATTAACCTATTAATTTTTCTCAAAACATTTTTACTTTATGGCTTTAGTTTTGAGGCAAAGTTAAAAAAAAAAAAAACCCTTTATTTCCTGAGCTAAAGGTTGAAATTTTATCTTTCAGATAGACTTAGGTCACTATAGAAAAAGGTTTATTGGTGTTTGAATAACTAAACTTGTTGGGAACATACTGAACCATTATTTGGGAAGCGTTTTCCAATGACTCTAGAGAATAAGTGATGAATGGACATCTTTTAAAATTCTTCTCTTCCATATTTTTGGTGAAGTATTCTTTGAGGTTCAGTCCGTTGTCTTTATATGCAAACTCAGTATCGGTGAATTCGCTAAAAAGTGAGGGGCAGAATCACTACTTCACTCATTATCTGCTCCTCTGCCCTCATCCACTATGCAGAGACTTTCTAAAGGCTGCAGGGACATTCAGAATGGACTCTGCGACCAGCACTGACCCCTTTACATCGGCTGGCAGAAGCATCCACCAGCCATGCTTAAGGGATCCATGCTGGTCACAGGTGCTGTTCTGGAGATTCCTGCAGCCTCTGGAAGGTCTCTGCAGCATTCAGAGATATTTTGGCACTTCCTGCTGCACTCTGCTGGCTTCCTTAGGGTCTCTGCTGGATTCTTCTGATGGCAGATAATGAACCCCTTACACCTAACCCCATTGATCCTACAGAATCCCATAAGATCAATGATTTGTTATCTGCAAATTCGCTATCCATGAGGATTTCTAGGAACTTAACCCTAGCGGATAATGAGGACTGACTGGTATTACTATAAAATGAGTGGTCTAAATAAGTTGGGCTTCCTCGGTTTGTGCCAAATTACACTGAAGCTACATTGGCTCAAGTCAATTTAGGCCCTGTTAGGGGTACTCATATTTTTAGAATGCCATTTACTAAGGCCCCAATCTTATCAGGGCTTTGAACTGAGGGGAATTAGTGCACCAGCAGTGCAAGGTCATTTACGGTGGCGTTAAATCTGGATAGCCATCATGCCTTTCTGGGGAGCTGCCCCAAATGGGCAGTGATACAGCATGTTCAGCAGCAGCTTCAGAGCCCTCTGACAGCACTGGTTAGATGGTGCAGATGCAAGTTGTGGGTGAGGCCAAGGAAACCACAGGAGGGGGAGTTTGGGGGAGGTTCATTGGGGAAGAAGGGGGTGGATCTTGGAGGCAGGGCCTGCAACAGATCTTATCCCCTCTTTCCCGAGCTACCTTGCCCCTTTTCTCTCCTTGGACATTGTTGTTCAGTCACTAAGTCATGTCCGACTCTTCGCGACCCCATGGACCACAGCACCCCAGACCTCCCTGTCCTCCACTAGATTCCAGAGTTCGCCCAATTTCATGTTCACTGCTTCAGTGACACTATCTAACCATCTCATCCTCTGCCGCCCCCTTCTCCTTTGGCCTTTGATCTTTCCCAGCAGGAGGGTCTTTTCTAAAGAGTCCTCTCTTCTCATGAGGTGGCCAAAGTACTTGAGCTTCAGCTTCAGGATTTGTCCTTCCAGGGAGCAATCAGGCTTGACTTCCTGTAGGATTGCCCGATTGGATCTCCTTGCAGTCCAGGGGACTCTCAAGAGTCTTCTCCAACACCATAATTCAAAAGCATCTATTCTTTGATGCTCCACCTTCCTTATGGTCCAGCTCTCACAGCTATACATGACTGTCCTTGGACATACACAAGCAAAATATCTGAAGTGACCTATAGGCAATTGGGCAGCCTACTGGTGAGGTGGGGGGTGCTAAGTAAAATACATTTGTCTCCTGTTGGCTATGCAATGACCTCATCCCCCACCATTGTTTTCAGTGCATGCACCACCAAAGCAGCTCATTGACAACCAGGGTAGGGAATAGGTTTTGGCAGTTAGAGGTATATTTCAAATGCTCACTTGTTCCCCCAAAGGTTTTCAATTTTGCTGGAGAAAATACAAAACAACTGAAAGCAATTTTGCTTCTGTTCCCTGACTCAGTGCAATAAATGACGCACAGAAGTTGCACCCCAAACATCTAACGGATTTGATTACTTCAGGAGTCGGAAAGGCTGGAGAAAGAAGCAAGTTGGGCAGAAAAGTCCGACAGACAGAAATAAGACGGCCTAATGGAATCTTAATGTAGCTTTCAGTTTCTTCCCTCACGGGAAGGAACATAACGTATAACTATGACCATGGACGAAAAATGAGATGGCCTTTGGACCAGACCATTATATCAGATGGTGGAAAGTTGCATGACAGATTTATTGATCATCTAAAACTTTTGGGGGGGGAGGGAGTTAATAAGCACAGTTTGTGTAGTAGCCCGGTACGCTTGGTGTTTCTCCGTTGGTGTTGCTACACATTTCCTTTGCAACCGGTTAGCTCAGCCTTGTTTCATCTAAAGGTATCACTTCGGAAATGTGCATACGCTTGTATACTACTCATGTGATACCATCTGGTGCTAAGTTGTGTAAAACTGGAGGGTTGGAGACAGCATATGCAGGAACGTATGCAAGTCTACAAAAGTGGGAAGAAACCACGTGGGTCTGAGTACGTGAGGTAAACACCTAGTTGATTCGAAGCAGGTCTCGGCCTGCTCAGTGCTCAGATGGATGATTCCCTGGAAATGCCTGTGTGCTGCCTTGAATACCATGAGTGAAGAAAGGCAGGGGGGGGAAAGGTAACAATAAATAAATCTGCCAGCAGCAAGCACGTGGTCTTCTGATTACTGTCAGAAGAAGTCACACAAGCCCTGAGGGGAAAGAGAAAGACGAACCACATGGTCAAAAAGCAAAACATGCGTTTTCATACAAAATCTCCTTGCTCTGGAACAGTGGCCTTCAACCTTTTTGGTGCCATGGCCCCCATAAATAATGAGATTAGAGACCCACTGCTGATCCTTACCCACTGTGAGGGAGCAGTCTGAGCAGGGCCGGCCATAGAAGCTGCGGGCCAAGACAGCAAGTAGGGACTGTGCAGGTAGATCTCAAGGACTGTTTTGATAAGACAGTAGCATTATTGGATTGCTAAATCCTCTCTTTGTCAGGCTTCGAAAGGTCGCCATGACCCTCCATAAAAGGCATCGTGACCGCATTGGGGTCCCAACAGACAGGTTGAAGAACACTGCTCTGGAGGAATACTGTGTTGAACCTGAAGGAGGTCTTACTCTAATCATATGTCTCCTTGCATTGGAGGAAGAGAACTTCGGGATCCACCCAAGATTGTAACTTTTTTTTAAGCCTGGTGGCTCTGAAGAACAATGGAATTGCTGTTTACTGAACACTTAATGTCTCAGAAGAAGACAGAGCATAGAGTTCTGTGATCAGGACATGGGATTCTCACTCAGAAAGCCGTCCTACCCAGCGCTGGAATGGCAAGGCCGGCCAGCCAACACCATATCCGACTCTGGGTCGGGGAGGCTGGAGCCTCCCTGTGGCAAGGGAACGTTTGTTTCCTTACCGTAGGGGAGGCTCCAGCCTCCCCTATGCGCTCCTCAGATCTGCGCCTGCTAAACAGCAGATGCAGATCCAAGGAGACCATGCGGCCCGAATAGGGGCCGCGTGGCCTCCTGAACGGGTATAGGATCCGGCCTTATGGCCAAATCCTGGACCCAGCCATGTCCCGCCCCCAAACCCCTTCCCCACCAATCCCATGTCCAGACAGACACGGGGCCTCCCTTGTGCCTGCTGGCTTCGGCCAATGCAACGAAGGCGCTGCGCAGGCGCAACAGGAGCAGCACTGCCTGCAGTGCTGGTCCCGCTGCCTTAGCTCCGATGCAGGGGTAGCAGTCAGCACTCCCACATTGGTGCTAAGTGTGCAGCATTGATGCAGCCCTGTTGCATTGACACTGCGCGGGTTATAGGATTGCGCTGTCAGTGACATGTAGTCCCTGCCCCCAAACAATTACTACCTACCAGTATCTTGGAACAATTTTTTTTGGTCATCCCCTGCACAGGCCTGATCCTCCCTTCCACCCGCCCTGTTCCGCCCCCTCCTGGCTCTCCCCTGCCCCCAATGCACTTACCGGTCACCGGCACTGCTGGAGCATCGGCAGCCCTTCATTTCAGCACTGAGGCTCAGTGCCAACTAATGCTGGCCCAGCACCAGCACTCCCTCCTTCCACAGTGTTGTGAATGTGCTCTATGGCACGTTTGTGACATGTTTAGCCGGTGATATGCACATACCACTGCCAATATGGGCCTTAGGGTCAGGCCCTTACCCTTGTTCGTTTATAAAATTTATTACATGTATAATGGAGGAAGGGAGTTACTTAAGTTACTTAAATGGCCTGTGAACAACAGGTTCACAATCTTAGGAAGTTATCATTTTTATTACGACGAAAAATATTTTTGTACTGCTTTTTCGACAATAATGATTGCAAAGCAGTTTATAGGCAAATCAAATAATTAACTGTAAATAAGTCACAGCTCAGTCCTATCCCCCACTGGCCCATAACATGCAGCATGGTCAGCTCCAGGAGTGGCAGGACCCAATAAGGTGTGGGGCATTCCCACAGGGCCCCCAACTGATCAAGAAGAGCATTTGTGGTGCCGCGCACAGAGCACAACACCTGGAAATAGTTGATGGTGACATGACAACGTCATCGCCAGCTGGTTCCTGGCGGCCTATTTTGGGCTGTTTGTAGCAAGGGTCAGGTGGGAGGGCCCACGATAAAGCTGCTCTGCTCACTCCATTGACGTATAACCAGTGGTGGTATCTAAAGCAGGAGGAACCGGTGCGCTGGGCAGGACGTACGGTTGATTGGCAGCCCGTCTGTTCGGTTCCGCCGCCCGCCCGCCTGTTGTGTGGGCTGCCCTGGCCTCAGAGGGGGCGCCTGCTTGCTGGGGGGGGAGGGTGGGGTTGTGCCGGGTGCCTGGGTTAGCAGCGGTGGGGTGCGCCAACCGGGGGCAGCCCGTGCGGCGGGTGGGCAGGCGGCGGAACGGAATGGAAGGGCTGCCAATCAACCGTACATCCTGCCCAGCAGAGGCGTTTCTACAGGGATGGCAAAGCTCTAAGTGCTGCAAGAAGCCTTAATCCCTCCTCTGCTGTAGCCAGTAAGCAACGCCAAGATGTTGCTGTTCCCTGTGAGGATTGGCTAAAACGGTGCAGGAGAGGAGTGATTTCCACTGCAAGGTAAGGCTTCTTGCAAAACTTAGAGCTTTGCCATCCCTGTAGAAACGCCACTGCCGCCCAGCGTTCCAGTTCCTCCCACTTTAGATACCACCACTGCGTATAATTCATACAGATTCCGGCCGCAACAGCAGACAATATGCTCACTGAGCTGGTGTGGGCGCCCAAATCATGGGGCCCAATGTGACGACATTGGTCACATTGACTTAAGGCCAGCCCTAACACAGTGCTACCAACCAAGCATGTGCCTCATGCTATGGGCTGGCAGCAGACCAGATGGCCCAGGAGAGGTAAGTACAGAATATTTTTACCAACCTTCCTGTTGGTCTCCTGGTCTCTACTGGGTTTTCTCAGACCTATGCCAGCTCTTTAGCTCTGGTGTAAGTCGGAGGAGAATCAGGAGGTGGCTTTGGGCCAGGAAGGGGGAGTAGGATGTGACATGTTTAACTGCCACTGAGATCCTTCCTCCTGTTCTCCCCCCCCCACCGGCTCAGCTTACTCCCCTCCCTGAACTGCCCCAGCCTCTTCTCCCCCTGCCCCCACCACTGATATGCAGTATGGAACACAACAGGGACAGCAGTAATGTGAACAAGTTGCTTTTAATTTGGCAGACAGTGCCACTTGGAATCATACTGTTATAACACCAGACGCACTGGTTCCTAGGTTTCTCTGAAAGAAGCACACCCAGTGGTGCTGTGATATAAGACACTGTCCTGTGTGTTGCTACAGATGATCCTTTCCACATTATTCTACATCCCAGAACTGCAGGTAGACTCATAGGGACCACACAGAATCATCTAATAGGCTGGGAACTTTTGCCAACCTCATCCTTCATTATATGAAGCCTGGAAAGCCTGGATTGTCCAGCATAAGAGAACACTTGTATCTTCTCCACAGCACTTTGGTCACAGCTGGAAATGGAAGCCCAAAAGATAAACTTTATGATAGTGACTAATATTACACATTGTAGCACCGCTGGGTAAATCATAGAAGCCATGGAAAAGAGCATACGGTAAGCCTGTTTGTCAAGCAAATGACTTATTCATGAGTGTTCCTCATTTTGGTGCCTTGTCCATGCATATTCATGGATTATGCTTGTGTAACCAGATATTGTAAAGAAATCTAGGTTAATTACAACAGAGACTCTCCGCTGGCATTTGCACAGTGGTCTTTGGGCACAAGTTGGAAAGCCTTTGTGCAGTCCCAGCTGCAAGTGCTTCCCGTGATTTGAAACGCGGGCCGAGGTCAACCAAAGCAAATGCACCACGGTGCTTCGATGGATGCAGATTGCTGGTGCCCAACCAAGTGATCTGCAGAATGGACATCATTAAGCCCCAAATCTTGTATAATAATTGGACAGGGAGCTGAACAATAGGCATTCAGGGGGCAGCAGTCCAAGGCACAAAGGGATCAAGTGGCCCTTGAGGCTTCCTGTCATTAGAAGCGGACTCAAATCCGTCTCCCCGTCACCTTGGCATTGTGCCACCGATTTTGACTGTAAAAAAAAAAAAAAAAAAAGCCCACAGTATGCTTTGCCGTAAATCTGAGCAGAGATTGGCACTCTGTCGAGTCACTGGCCCAATATTCCCAACCGGAGGCAGAGTTGCACAATTAGCAAAGGACATTTGCAAATCAGTTTCCCATCTGCTCTCAGTCTGCATAGGACCTCCTATTTTGCTTAGCAATTGGCATTTGGCATGGCTTTCCCTTTGAATCACACCACAGGATCTTGCTACAGTGATTTGAACTGATTTGATGGCACATTGAAAAGGCCCTCATGACCATTTCCAGGACATAACTAAGGACCCAATCCTATTCCATTTTCCAGCACCGGTGCTGCCACAGTGCAGCCCTGAGGTCAGGAAACAAATATTTCCATACCTTGAGGAGGCCTCTGCAGCCACTCCCTCACCACAGGATGCAGTAGGGTTGGGCCCTAAGAATGAGATGCACTTATATTTTTTTTCCCCTAGGGAAAGGTAAGACATTTGGGAGGATGTTTGGTATTTTTTCCTGGTTTCTTTAAAAATCAGCTTCTCTTTGGACTTTTCAGGAGGAGCAGTGGAAGAGGTCCAAGGAGATCTTCAGTAGGGGGCAGTGCTCATCTCCGTTTCTAATCCGAAGAACCAGCATTTGTCCTAGGAAAGGTTTCTGTGGTCATGTGGCCATCATGAGTATACGCCAAGGTGCACAGAACGCCGTTACCTTCCCACCAAAGTGATACCTATTTATCTACTTGCATTTTTATATGCTTTCAAACTACTAGGTTGGCAGGAGCTGGGACAAGCGACAGGAACTCACTCCATCATGTGGTCTTGAACTGCCAACCTCCTGGTCAGCAAGCTCAGCAGCAGTGGTTTAACCAGTGTTGTCATGCAGCTGGAATGCTGGGCGGGAGGAACGGGTGAGCGGCAGCCTGCCCATTGCGTTCCGGTCCGTTTCGCCGTCTTCCCCGCCCCCGCGTGTCATCTTAACCCGCAGTGTCATCTTTTAAAAAATTCTGATAAGGAGATGCCTTGAACTACAATCTTTATTTATTTCAGGGAAGCATAGATTCTTTTTTTCTGATCCTAAAGATTGCTAAAGTAAACCTTTTTGTCAAACTCTGATTTATTGAATGTCTCAAAAATAAATGGTTAATGTGAATTTCAGGTCCATACAGCCATATTTTACCAATGGACTAGGGGAAATTAAAATTATTCAGAGACTTTGAATGCATTGTATTTACAGCAATGTCCCGAGTGCTTAAACAGCAGGGTCAGATCCCCTGCACCAGCCTGGGGGTGTCACAGATGTGCTGTAAGGCATGTCTGCGAAGACTCTGAAGGAGGCTGAGCCAACGCATGTCCATGCATGCTGAGCAAGGCCAAATGCAGGCCCCATGATGCTCGGATAAGGTAAGGAAGCGCTGGCTGAGAGTGGCCACCATTGGGGGGGGATAGGGGAGGGTGGAACAAGGGCAGGGGGGAAGTTAGAAAGGGGTGTGGGACTAGTCTCTGCCACTGAATCCTAACCCCCCTCTTGAGCAGTCTGGCATTACACAAGGCTGCTTGGATCTGCAACAGTTAAGTAGCCCCATTGCTGTGGCTGGGATACTTCTGGGGTATTACGCATTGTGCTCCAGTCACCTCCAACCCTGCGTGGGATACAGCACAGCCCAACTGGCCTGCCTGTTCCAGCATAGGATAGAATTGAGTTGCCCAACACTTTAACTCTGATGTATGAATATGCTTTCAATGTATATTATTTGTTTTTCATTAAAAACAACAACAGTGAGTAGCCCCATTGCTGTGGCTGGGGTATTACTCATTACTAAGAGTGTGGGCAAAATCCGAAACTGAGTTAGGCCAGCTTAAGCTAAGCCAGCAAAATTTGGCCAGCACAAGGGACAACTGTAAAGTATGTTTGGACCGCTCTCGTAGTCAGAGAGGCCAGCACACAGACATGAGCTGCTCCGAGAGTTGACTCCGAGAGTTGTCCAAACACGCTTTATGGTGGCCCTTGTGCTGGCCAAACTTTGCTGGCTTAGCTTATGCCGGCCTAACTCCAGTTTAGGATTGCGCTCTGTGGTTTTTTTGGTGATATTTTTTTCCAAAATTTCTTGCGTAAAATAGCAAATTGCAGTGTTAGGTGTTCGTATTCTATTCTCATTCCAAGTTCTCATTTTTTATTAATTTTAAATGCTTTAAAAGTGTACTAGGTAGATGACATCGGTGATATAATGTCAGCAGATGCAGCCACGGTATTATTTCTAATCGGAAAAGTAGTCTATTTTAATTTCTGGGAAATATTGTAAATGCCAAAATGCAGTGTTTTGTGGGGCCTGGCCTGCCTGTTCCAGCACAGAATAGAATTGGGCTGCCCAACACTTTAACTCTGATGTATGAATATACTTTCAATGCACATTATTTGTTTTTCAATAAAATTTGAGTTGTCAATGCACTTGAAATTAAGGGTTTTGGGATACATTTTTCAAAATCTCCACCAATATTTAGCAGAAATCCAAAGATAGCGTAGTCAGAAGCCATTAAAAAAATCACTATAATACTTCAGGGAATGGTACTTTCAGTCTTCTTTGTACGTAAGTGGACATGATCAATAAGAGTTCTCACATTACATTTTCATATGATAACCAAAGTGCATGAAATTGGTATGAACTAGCATCATGTGATCTGTGACGCATAATTACCCTAATCACATCAGCAAATTATCCACAAGACCAAGTTCAGTAACTGACCTTGTAAATTGTTTTTTATAGCTTCCAAGTAGCTTGCTTAATTTTTTTTCCAATGAGTCTGGCTAGAAACCCAATAGTCTTTCCTGTTAGCATCTTTCAGCCTCATTTTCTCTCACCAATCAATCAATCAATCAATCAATCAATCAATCAATCAATCAATCAA
>JAJKFI010000058.1:7546907-7561146 GCA_029204185.1 Lerista edwardsae | reverse complement strand
AGATAGATAGATAGATAGATAGATAGATAGATAGATAGATAGATAGATAGATAGATAGATAGATAGATAGATAGATAGATAGATAGATAGAAACATTTAAGGAGAAAAATAAATACATTTGCTGCTAAGAATAAAGGAATGGGGCTGAAGATTATCCTCTTTCAACATCTGAACAATGAGCACATAAATGAAGGGAAAGATGTTTTCCTGCTCTTCTGCATATGGATGTAGCTGACCTGCCGCCCCGGTACATGAGCAATGCAAAAACGACTGTCACTGTACTCCAGAATGCATAGCTAATTAGTTTCTTTTTCCGGCACTTTAAAATCACACAGAGGGCTCTGAGGCTGGCATCTTTTCGTCTTCACCCACATGTTGGACATGTGCAAAAAAACAAAAACAAAAAACACATCATTGTGCATAAGAGGTTGAGAAACAACTTGAGGAACCTTTTGTCTATTCTGTTGCGTTTCTCAAAGTCATTACATGGGCATCAAGATCTGTCATTACAGAGCCAATTATAGGAAAGAGGCTGTAAATTGCAACAGAGTCAATGGTTCCAATTCAGCGTTGTCCTGTAGATTGAGCAGTCATTTATATCACTGTAAACTGCCTACAAAAACAGTAACAAATTGGTTCAGTGGCATTTTACACCCATTTTGTTCTGGTATTGATCTCTTTTTGAAAGGCGCAAGGTAACGGTGAGACAAATCAAAAGTTTAAATAGGCGTACTGTGCTTATGATACAACAGGCTATACTTACACAATACAGAGTCCAGGGATACGGTGGACAAAATTTGCTATTGAAATGGGGTGGAAGAGGAAATCCTGAATATCTTTGGAATATTGTGGCTCCATGACTGCAATAACTTGGCTTGAAAATCGTCGTACAGATTCCCAAATCCACTGTGCTTTTCACAAATCCACTTATAAATGACACAGACATGAACCAGGGTGATGTATTCTTACAAGAGCCACATGCCTGCAATATTTCAATCCATAGCTGAGTTTGACACAGCTCTACTGCTGAAATGAAGCAGCCGTGATCCTGTAAGACTTACTGGCTACAGGTGCTAAGCTCCGACTCAAATGAAACCCTGCTTCCAATCTTCTCTATTGCAAAGCAACTGTCAGGAGAAGAGGATGATGGTGATGATCAACTGGATGATAGCGTTGCCTGAGATTGGCAGTGCAGTGGGGTACTGAGGCAGAGAGAAGTATGGGATTGAGGAATACCCCACGAAATAGAAATATCCCACAAAAGAATATCCCATGAAAACCTTTTTTTTTTTTTTTTTACCAAGCACAAGTCTAGCTCTTCCAGATGTTGGAGAAAGAGATTGAAATTGAGGGCATAAGGGCCACCGTAAAGTGTGTTTGGACCACTTTCAAGGTCAGGGAGGAAGGTGCACTTCTGTGTGCTGGCCTCTCTGACTCCAAGAGTGGTCCAAGCATACTTTATAGTGTCCCTTCTGCCGGCCAAACTTTGCTGGCCTAACTGTGCCGGCCTAACTCCAGGTTAGGATTGAGCCCTTAATGCCCAGATTTCTAAAGCTTAAGAAGTCTGTCTGATCTCAATTATCTAAGGCTGAAATCCTATGCACACTTATCTGAGAGTACGTCCATTTAATTCAATGCAACTTACTTCTGTTTAGGCATGGATATGCTTGTGCTGTAATGATCAGGGACAGAAACTCAGGTGACTCGAGTCTGAGTCATTAAAAATGCATTTTTGGCAGACTCATGCAGACATGTAAAGGGACTTGGGCACTGACTCAAACTTGAACCTGAAAAACCTGAACCTGAACACCTGCAAGTCTGAGTATGCTTACTTTTTTTTTTGCAGCATGAAAGACCATGTGGGGCCATTTGGAAGCCAGCAGTTCCAATTTGGAGGCAGGGAAGGGTTAATGCTTTGCAATCAGCAGGAGGATGGGATGGGATGCGAGAGGGGCTTTCATCTCTGAAGGAACCTATGATCATTGGATGAAGGAGGGCAGAAGGAGGCACCCAAGACTCCTTAGGATTGGCTGGAGTCTGAGCAGTCCAGGGAGGGGGAGGAAGCGATTCCTACTGATCATGCATCACTTTCCAACTTCATGGCTCCCGCAGGCTCCACTATGTGAGAGGAGGAAGCCTCATTGCTGATGCAAATGGGACTACTTCTGAGTAGAACTGCAAAGATTGGGTTGTCCTGGTAAGCCTCCCAGCTCAGCTGCTGCATGCAACCCTGCTTCCCCTTGCCACTTCTTTCCCGCTCTCACACAGCCTGTCCCAACCTCTCCCGCTTTGCCCAGTCCCTTTTGGTTTCTGCCCTGGCATGCCTGCTTCAGAAAAGACTCCTGACTTGAGTCAAAATGACTCGAATTACTGCTCTGGGCTAGTCTGCAAAGGGTACCCTCTAGATCTCGTGCACAAGTCGAGTTGTGGAAGGCGGAGACTAAGTTTGAGTCTCGCCCCAGGGCCAAATTCCCCTCTCTGGTAACTCAAATAGAGTTAAATATCTGATACCAGCAACTGATCTCAGCTATGTCAAATATTGGTGGAAGTTAACAAATACAGTGACCTCAAACACGGAACAGTGGATGTTTCCGAATCCCTGGTGAGAAATTCTGACAAATTCGAAACAAAACTGAATTTGTTTTTCAGCAGTGTTGGGATCTATTAGAAAGGGGACAAAACACTAGCAGAACTCGAGTGCCAAAACAGTAAGCACTGCAGGTGCCACAATGCACCGTATAAGTGACCCCTCCCTCCCACTCATCATCCGAGCAATTCCAAGCAGTGCCGGGGCGGTGCAGCGCAGATGCAGGCAACATGCAGGCGCACCTCCTGCATGTTGCCATCGCTGCCCGGAACGACTGTGACGGCAAGTGGGAGGGGTTGCTTACATGGTGCATTGCAGCACTTTCAGCACTTCCTGAAGGTTCCCCTCTAGCTACACTACTGGCAAGATATCAATCAATCAATCAACCAACAGGTACTTATATACCGCTTTTCAACACGAAGTTCACAAAGCGGTTTACAGGCAAATAGTAATAATAATGTTAAATGGCTCCCTGTCCCAAAAGGGCTCACAATCTAAAAAAAAAAAAAAAGGCAGACCACCAGCAACAGCCACTAGAAAGACTGTGCAGGGGTGAAGAGGAATTACTCTCCCCCTGCTAAATATAAGAGGAACACCACTTGAAAAAGAGCCTCTTGCCCAGTTAGCAGGGGTCGGAAGATTTGATTTGACCACTTTGATCCGAAGAGCTTTGAATTCCTGTCTTCTTAATAAACTGGGGGCCCAATCCTGTCCAACTTTCTAGCACGGATGCAGCCAAAATGCAGCCCCATGGTAAGGGAACAAATGTTCCCCTACCTTGAGGAGGCCTCTGTGACTGCACCCCCACCATAGGATGCAGCACACACCCTATTGGCATGGCTGCATCAGTGCTGGAAAATTGGATAGGATTGGGCCCTGGACCACCTTAAGATCTTTTCCCCTCCCAAATTGGGAGAGAGGCTGAAGGAGCTTTATAAGCGCAACACATTGCAACCCTGCACTGCGTGTTTTGCATTAACACCATGCAATGGAAAGGCAACCATGCAAACAAAAATCTGCTGACATTGACTCCTGAAAACGTGGACGTAAATGGATTGTTGTAAGTCACTTCGGACCCACAGGATCAAGAGGAGGGGGTGGGGGAGTGAGCCAGACATGTATGAAATAAATACATACATAAATACATCCACTGCTTTGCAGCCTACTTAATAAATTATGATCCTTTTAAAAAAGCCAGACAAGATTCATTACTGAAAAGGCAATTTCTTATAAGCCAGCTTTCCCCTGCCCTGAAGCCATAAAATTATTCACTGATCTCCCACTGTGCTGCCACTTCAATTAGAGTTAAATGTTGAACTTTATGTTATATATCTAGTATTGATAGTTTCAAAGTGCATATCGCAACTTGCAATTTTTTTAAAAAAAAAATCTAATAAAGTGGTGTTTAAAAGGGTATTGAATGTTTCATAAATATACAAGGAGTCACATTTGTTATACTCCACAATTAGATGCAGACGCTTTAAGCCCAAATATCAATGCATAATTTCCACTAACTTAAAAATTGATCTGCCAGAGTCACACACCCTCTAGCAGGGTTTTAATTAAATGAACTTCACTCACGTTTTTCCAACTAAATTCCTTAGATTCATTTTCCATTACAACCGAATGCATTTTCCAGCAAAGTTTTTAAACTGTAAAATGATATTCAGTAAACAACATGCTTAATAATGCATATGAAATGATTGAGCATAGATAAATATGGACTGTTTGTTCAGTGTGTGTGTGTGTGTGTGTGTGTGTGTGTGTGAGAGAGAGAGAGAGGGGGGGGGGTTGATCTAACAACAAGTTCACCCCACCTGAATCCTGAAATGGCCCCTCCCCCACCCCCTCCACCCCACCCCCAGCAAACCTTACCTACACCATCCAATCTATACTATTATGTATGGTGTGGAGAAAGAGAAGGTTATCTCCCTCTCTTACAATAAAAGAACCATAGATCCTGAATTGAAACTGAGGGTGCAATTCTAACCTGGAGTTAGGCCAGCACACTTAGGTCAGCACAGTTTGGCTGGCACAAGGGACACTGTAAAGCGTGTTCAGACCACTCTCAGAATCAAGGAGGATGGTGCACATTTGTGTGCTGGCCTCTCTGACTCCAAACATGGTTCAAACATACTAGATGGTGTCCCTTTTGCCAGTCAAGCATTGCTGGCCTAACTCCAGGTTAGGATTGCACCCTGACTGGCAGGAGATTGAGGACAGACATAAGGTGGGACTTCTTCACACAGAACATAACTAGTTTGCTGTCACAAGGGAGCATTTGTTGCCTCAAGGTATGGTGGTGGACTTTCAAAGGAGATTGGAACAATTCATCGACAGGTCTAACAATGGCTACTAGTCATTATAAGTATGTATGGGTTCTGTGGTATTGTGTCTCTCCATACCATTTAGAGGAATCATGTTGGAGGAGAAATATTTTCTCCTGCTTGTGTATTTCCTGGAATTATTATTTTGGAAGAAGAAAATCAGCACTATTAACAGTCTTTACTAGAGAAATGGTATAGCTCAGTGTTCTTCAACTAATGGGGCTGCAAAAGCCTTAGTTGTGGGGTCGGGGCCACTTACAGGAATGAAAAAGTTTGAAGACTACTGGATTAGAGCACCACCAGTACAGGTAAAGGAGGAGGCATCCAATGTATCCCTTCAGATACCAGGAGATTGTGTCCCAATCCTGCTCAGGTTCTTAGTAATTGTGCTAGAATAGCTTCCATTAGTGCAAGGCTTATTGATAACTTTTTCTGTTCTCTCTAATAAGAGCATTTTGTTACAGAGAGCAGAGCTGGGAGCAGGGAGTGGATGGATAGGGTCTCTAGTCTAAAACTTTATTTATATATTGGGGTTTTGGCACAAAAAAAGATTGAAGACCATTGGTATAGCTTATTCCAATCACAGAAAACATCTGTAGTAGTAGTAGTAGTAGTAGTAGTAGTAGTAGTAGTAGTAGTAGTAGTGATGATGATGATGATGATGATGATGATGATGATGATGATGCTAGTATTTATATACCACCTTTCTTCCTCTGACTTTAATTCAAGACGGTTTACATAGGCAGGCTTTATTTCTCTAAACCCCCAAGGGTTTTTTACAAATTACAAAGAAGTTCTGTCTTTCAAGAACTACAACAATATAAAGATGGAACTTTCGTGGTCTAGTCCTTCTTTCTGGCCACACGATTGCCTTCCTGCTGGCTTATAGATGGCTTCTCTGCTCCCACCAAAGAAACAGCTGGCCCAGCACAACTCCTCTCTCACAGGCAGCTGGAGAAAGCTCAGCTCTTATCAGTTGCAATTCTCAAGGTCTGCCGCTCATGGAAGCTTCCGGTGATCTCAAACTGGTGACCTTTGGATCTTATCTTCAGGCAAATGGAGGCTTTAACCCTCTCGACTAAACCTCCTGCCTGTAAGAGCCTGGGCACTATAAAACAGATGTGCACAGCTGCATATAATGGCAGGTTCAATGACTGAAGCAAGCTGCAGAGGCACACATTGAAGTGAAGGGAATGGAGTCATTCCAGCTGGCTTTGGCAAGGGCCAACCAGTCCTGTACTTATGGCAGGAATGCACTAAAAACACTTGATCCACAGATTTACTTGGAAGCTAGTCACATGGATGTCAATGGACTTGACTTCCTACAACTGCAGCCAAAGTTGAAGATGACCAAAAATGGTGCCTAGTTATTTGGTGAAGAAAATTGAGGGGAGTTGCCACCAGCTCTGGGTGTCACTCTGAATTGAATGCATTTCTTTCCTAGGGGGGTTATCTGTCTCTCGCTCACACATGTGCACCCACATAAACATGCACACCCATGCATGTTCACACACAATCCCAATATGAATGTACTGCACCCATTTTCTGACTTAGGTGTATACCTTTCAGATGTGTTCTGAATGCTTGCCAAATACTGATGCCAGCCTGCCAAATGTAGTGATTTGGCAAGCAGGATGCAGCTTTTCTTATTTGGGAACTGGATCTCGCAACCCACTTTGCAAGTATGTGCTGAATGTTTAAATCCTAACCATTTTTGTCTCTTAAGAAGCTGATACAAATTTGTGAGCTCGCTGGGTGCAATCCAGCTGGAAGTTAGACCTTTCAAAGTCCCTTTGATTTCAGCAGGAGAGAGTGAAGCATGTGGCTAAATTTCCGCTGTTGAAATTTCTCCTACAGCTCTTAAAAGTGTGTTCCTTGGGTTGGCTCTATGCCCTATATGTGAAAATGTATCTCTGGATTGTAGAGGAATGGGCATTTGACTATTAATGCTTCAAAAGTTCTTTGGTGAAAAACACAAATGTGGAAAACCATTGTTCCTGTATGAAGGAAAGTATGGACAGTACTTGTATAAACTGTACTCACCCTCTTTTCAATTTGTACAAAGAGGGTGAGTGCCACCAGTGGTGTCATTCAAACGATTTAGGAACAAGAACTCACTTTTGATTGGCACTTGTCAGGAACCCGGAACCAGCCCGTTAGGATCCGGAACGCCCGTTCTGGTCCGTTCCCCCTGAATGACATCACTGAGTACCACCCTTTGTGTGTACTGTGTTACTTCCCCTGCCTCAATTCTTGTGAGAGTAGGCAGGGAAAGAAGATGAACTATGAGCAAAGGTCAGCCATTTCAGGCATTGGCCAAAGGTCCACATCCATCAGAAGGGCCAGCTGGCTGGGTCGATCTTCAGCTCCTAAGTGCCAGGGACAGTGTGCTCAATGTGCCATCAGGGGAAGACAAAGGAGCCATGAAAGGTCCAATGCAGGACTTTGTCTCAGACTCAGCAAGCAACCCAGTGCTAGGACTGCATGCGGGTTATAGAGGTGGGGACCCAGAGAAGGTGGGGTTGGGCAAGCTCCCAAACACTCTTCTTTACAAGTACTTTCCACTGCACTCAACCAAACAAACATCCAAGCACATAGGCGAAGGACTCAGGAAAACAGTTCCTCTCTTCCCTTCAAATTTAACTAGTGTGATTGCGACAGATCTCAGGTACCTGGAAATTAAAGTCACTCACTACTTGTGTTACTGGCTAAATTATCTTTGTTTTCCTCCCCTGTTTACAAGTGGGGAAAAAATGGCTCTCTTGTCTGAAAAGCCAGACAGGCACACAAAGTGTGGTTGGTTCCAAATTATTTTGGAATGAACTGAACAAATTGCAACGACGGCCGGAGATGTTAACTGACAGCTGTTTGAGCAAGAATGCTAATTGCTTTCCTACTAAATTAGCCAGTGCTGAAATTAAGCAGCAGCACAGCAGCAAAACAGTTCCAGCAGGCCAAGTTGAAGGGAATGTCGGCCAATCTCTACAGCAGCACTCCTGGCACAACAGCGCTGGGATAATTGGGGACAGCACCCTCTCTGCACCTCTGTATCCTGTACAGGAGACTGATACGGGAGGACAGAGAGAGCCCCAAATAGGTTCAGGGACAAGATGTCTCTCACTGATATTTCCCCTATTTTAGAGGAAAATGTGGCATGCATGTCTCTGAACATATCTGTCGCCACACACCAAAGATACTAAAGATGTTCTACCACTGTTTGGGTAGAGCAGGAATATTTAGAGAGGTGGTGCTTACACTTTACAGTAACGTAAAGAGCTGCATAAAATGGCAGAGAAGCACAGTGTGTCATCAAATCAAACTGGGGAGGCGTAGACCATCACAAAATGTTAGCTATCTACAATAATTTACATGTGTTTTTTTGCTTGTTTTATATAAAGGCATGCCCCGGTATCTACTGGGGTTCCGTTCCAGAACCCTCCATGTGTACCTGAAACCGTGGATACTGGGGACACCTTTTTAAAGATAGGGGAACATCAGTGGTTTTGCTGCAACAACACAAGAGATTTGTTTAATGTTCCCCTATCTTTTTAACAGGAATCCCAGTATCCTTTGTATCTGTGGATAACTGAAACCTTGGAGACCGGATCAGTGGATACCAGGGCATGCCTGTACACACACACAAAAATCACTAGTGCACTCTCATCAGTATTCCACTAATCTTCTGTACAAGGCTAGGCTAGGGTTTTAACCTGGGTTCCCAGAATACAAGAAAGAAAGAACAACTAATGAGACAGAGGCAGAAGGTTTGGAAGTGACATTGGAGATACAAGTAGCTCTGGATTGCAGTAACCTGCCTGCCTGCCACTGGTTTAAAGTCAGTGACTGTGAAATTCATGCCACACCCATGACAGGCAATATTCAGAATATTCAGAGATCAGCCCATCTTGCTTGCTTCAAGGAAAGTTACCTACCTGACCAATGTGTTTGTTTAGGTCAAATGTGATATTTTGTTATGTGTACTTTCATATTTGGCCAATGTTTTCAGAACTTGCAACCTGCAAAATTCAAAGTCAATGTAGTGTTAAATTATTTGTTTTAAGAAAGATTATCAGGAAGTCAGAAAAGTGTAATAATCAGGGGATTTATCTGTAATAAAATATTTAATGAAAAAGCAATCACATAATGCCTGAATGACTTTGAGTGAGGTTGCAATGTATTAAGCTTCTTAATAAGCACCATAGTTATGTGACATTGTAAAGTCACAGCACACATACAAACACGCACATGCACACGCACATTTACACATGTAAATGTGTACAAACACACATTTAGTCCGATCCTGTGTACGAGCAGCAGCGCCAAAACATCAACCTCTGCTTTCCACCACTGGTGTCTACTTTTGGGAAGGGGACATTCACCTCCTTCTCCTGAGGAAAGCCGCGGGTTCCACAATGGGGCTACACCAGTGGTGTCATCCTGGCGGAACGGCCCGGTACGCCGTTCCACCAGTTCTGCGGATGGGCCCAGGCCGCACCGCCTCTCCCGAGGACGGGCGAGCTGCTCCTGGGCCCGCCCGCCCTCCCTCGCGTCCCGAATTGCTCTGAAATGGAGCGATTCGGGCGCTGTGAGGTACAGGGAGGCGTGGCTGCCTCCGCCATAGGGGCGGAGGGCTGTCAATCATCCAGGCGTTCTGGTTCCTGGCGCGCCCGGATGACGTCTCTGGGCTACACCATTCACTGCCAGCTACTCCGTGGCCCAAAGCATGGCATAGGTGCGGGACTACACTGCCAGTTCCACCCTCGCCCAGTCCTGCCTTCCCCTCCCCCCTGCCTTAACCCCCATCTGAAGAGCCGCTCCACCATCCAGCTGCAGCTTTACTGCCTCCTCCTCCTCCTCCATCCAGCACTGGGCCCAGCTCTGACTGAGCGGTGGTGGTAGGGCCTTTGGCGGTGGCATAAATGCACTTTATATCACATTTGCAGCACAGCACATTTGCACATTTGCAGCACTAGGAGACGACACTGGGCCAGCGCGAGTCTTCATATCTATGCTGAAGACTTTTCTGTTCATGGCGGATTGATAAGAATAGATGCGTAGTGATTCTGTACTTCCCTCAAAAGGGAGAAAGGGTACATGATGGGCAGCACAATCCTACGGACCGTGCAGCGTCGGCGCAACTGGGTTGTGCCAATGCTTAGCACTGACACGGGGGCACCGGTTGGCACCCCCGCGTTGGCACTAAGGCAATGGGACCGGCACTGCAGCACTGTTGTGCCTACGCAGTGCCTCCCTAGCATGGGCTGCGGCCGGCTGGCACAAGGGAGGCGACATGACAGGGTGGCTTGGGGACTGGGCAAGGGAGGGAGAATGTGGGCAGGGGGAAGGCGTGACGTGGCAGGCTTGGGAAGCAGCCATATGGCCGTATCCTAAACCTGTACGGGAGGCCGTGTGGCCCTGATTCAGGCCACGTGGTCTCCTCGGATCTGCTCCCGCTATTTAGTGGGTACAGATCTGAGGAGCACATAGGGAAGGCTGGAGCCTCCCCTCCAGTAAGGGAGTGCCCGCTCCCTTGCCGCGGGAGGCTTCAGCCCCCCCCCACCCAGCATTGGATATGACGCTGGCCGGCCAGCCTTGCCAATCCAGCACTGGGTAGGATTGTTCCCTCAATCATCCACAGCTACAAACGTCCATGTGAAGCACCTGAAAAGGTAACCCACCTATATGCCATATCTATAACAGAAGTGCTTGTGTCCAAGCCTGGACTGGCTTCCCCCGCTCCCCCCCCCTTCCAGCAGCCTGTTAGAGCTTGCTGGTGTGGCAGGACTCTCTAGAGTTCTCTGAGGTGATGCTGCCGGCTGATCAGGACTGCTTTCTAATCTTGCCTCCCCCCCATTCTCTCCAGCTTGACTGGGGATGCTGACTGTTTGCTCAGCATGATCTGGCAGCATACTTTGCTCAGAGAAATCATAAGAGTTGGAAATGGTGACCGTTCTGTGGTCAGGATTGAGAAATTTGAGCGCTTTGCAATTTGGTTCTACTCCAATGAATTGCAGCCTCTTGGCTCGCGGCTCGCCTTTCCTGCGTGTCTCCCGATCTGCATGGACGAAAGCATGTGACCCAAACGTCTTTAGGAATGCGAGATCGGGTGGTTTACCGTATAGCTTGGTGTAGGGGACCCCTTCAATTGAACGGTGATACACACGATTAGAAATGAACACAGCATATTTCATCGCTTCTCCCCACAACCCTTTGGGCAGTTTTGATTGCTCCATCAGCGCTCTGACCATGCTTTGGAGCTCCCCATTTTTTCTCTCCGCCACCCCATTGTGTTCTGGGGTGCGAGGAGCGGTGAGTCTGTGAGTGATGCCCTGCCTTTCCAACCATTGAGACATCTCCCCACTGAGAAATTCACCTCCCCGGTCGGTTTGAATTGCCACTACGGGATGCTCAAACCGTCTCTCCACCCACTTGACCCAATTGCGAATTTTATTAAACGCCTCAGACTTTTGACGCATCAAATATGCAAAGCTGTACCTGGTAGCATCGTCCACAACGGTAAGAACATATTGCGCCCCCCCAGCTGTCTTTTTCAATGGCCCAATCAAGTCCATATGCACCAGCTGGAAGGGAGTCTGAGTCTGGCGGCTGCTGCGCTTCGGGATGCTTGCGCGATGCGATTTAGTGATTTTGCACACCTCACAATCTACAAATGCGTCGCAATCTTTCAAGTCCATTCCGCGCACAAGTTCAGCTGTCTTCTTCACATAGTCATGGTTCAAATGTGCTAGGCGCAGATGCCACAGATGCGGGCAGAGTCCGTGCTTCGGTTGATTGAAGAACGCACTTGCCTGCTGCTTTTCCTTCGCCTGCGCTCCAAGCACAAACAGCCGATACACTCGGGGTACCGTCACGCAGAGACTCCCCCTCTTCAGAGTGCAGGTGTTGTCTTGGAAAGTAATTGTAAATCCTTCTTCCTGGAGAGCGCCAAGGCTGAGCAGATTCCTGGACATCGTTGGCACGCACAGCACATTTTTCAAGGTGGTCTGCAGTTGAGGCAGAAACACGTCTCCAGCGCAGCTCACAGGAGCTGCTTTCCCATTTGCGAGAGCAACAGTTTCACGGTCAGTTTCGCGCCTACTCGTGAGTAAGTCTGCAGAAGTCACAATGTGATGACTTGCTCCCGAGTCAAGCAACCAGGATTCTCGCGTGCGCACCCCTTCCGCTGAACTCACAAACGCGATGCTCGCTTTGGGTTGCTGTGCATGAGGCTTTCCTTGCCCTGTGCTCTGCTCATCATGGGGCTTTTTCTTCTTCTTGGTTCCTCCTTTCTTCTTGGGGCATTGGAGGGCAAGATGATGGATGGAACCACACACGTAGCACTGGCGCACACTGGAGCATACCTGTGCCTGGGACTCATTTCTGGGTTGCTGCTGCTGCTGCTGCTTTTTCCCAGAATTGTTGTTTTTCCCTTTTCTGAACTCACGCTCTCTTTGATTGTCTTTCCTTTTGTCTGCTTCCTCGAGAAGCCGTGCGACCACAAAGGTGACAGTCAATTGCACTGCTGGGATGCTTTCCAAAGTTAGGGTAAACATGTCCCACGTTTCATCCAGGGAATTTAGGATCGCAAACACTTTGAGGCGCTCCTCCACATGTTCCCCGACTGCTTCTAGGTCTTTGAGGTTCTGCTGCATCGCTCTCAGGTGGACTCGTAAGTCGCCCCCCGGTTCTAGACGCGCCCGCCACAACTTGCGTGTCAGAACCATGCTGGAGGTGAGGGATGCGCGTGCAAACAGCTCCTTCAAGGTGTCCCAATAGTGCTTAGCGTGTGCAAGGTCCCTCACGTAAACCAAAAGATCTTCAGAGATTGCAAGCCCGATAGTGGCTTTCGCCTTCCTGTCGGCGGCCGCCTCTGCGGCATCTCCGGCTGCAGGAAGCGCTTGCGTGCGTTGCCACAAGTCCTCGCGTTCCAACAGCAATTGCATTTTATGAGCCCACTGCACATAATTGCTGTCGTTGAGGAGTGGAACTTGAATGCCAAAGGGCGCCGTCGCGGCGGCGGGGGGTTGCTGCGCCATCACAATCCCGGGCGCAGCGGGCTGCAACGGTGGTATTTGAGGCGGTGGCAGAGGATGGAAAGCGCCCTGCCCGGGAACGAGTGGCGGCGGCGGGGCGGGCGCTTGGCCGTCGGGAGGCCCCGCTGGGGGAAGGAGAGGTCCGAGATCGTCGTCTTCCGACTCGCCCTCTCCGCTTTCCTCGCTTTGCTCGGGTTCTCCTTGGACGCCAACGTCCTCTCCCTCGGATCCGTTCTCGAGGTCTTCCTCCTCCTTCACTCCACCTGTGGCTCCTTCCTCATCCGACATCTGTCAGGGTGTCGGCGAGTTGGAGGATGCAGCCGCATTCACAGTTCAGTCTTCGCTCCGCTCTGCTCCGCGGATCGGGTCCTCGGCGAGCCCCTGCAGGGTTACGGCTGACTCTTCCGCAGCGCGGCGTGCGCTAGAAACCATAACCTGTTGTGTATTTGTGTAAATAGTAGCAGAGTTGGGGGCTTGGAGACCCATTTCAGCGCTTGGCTTAGCGCTCTGGTGCGAAGGACTGAAGCAATCGCCACATTTCCATAACAAAGTCTCTTTATTGTAGCGAAAGTAAGAAAGGTACAAAGGTTCAATCTGCCGGCTAGGAAGCCGGTGAAGTCTTGGGCCGCTCGCAGGCGGCAGTTTTCAGTGCAGCTTTACATCTTAAGCACACACAGTGAAAAACTCTTTCTAACAACAGAACAAAGGGATGCAGCCAGAGTGTATCTGGTAGGTGAATACCTGAAGACCCCTTGTGCCCCATTTTACCCAATGGGGTGACTCTTAGAACACTATGAGCTCATGGGAATGTGCAGTGTTTGCAGCCAGGGCTTCCCGTGTGAAACTGCCTGCTTATTCTACACTATCTTAAAAGGGAGTACAGCTACTATCCTTAACAAGCTGGGAAGCTGCCTGCTGAAGGACACACAGGTGTTCTATCTGATCCTCAGACGGAGAGACGGAATGCCAGTTTCTACCAGTTCTAGGCTGTGAGATGTGAAACTGCAACAATATAGTGGTGGGTGGTGTTTTGTTTTAATGTTCCGCTATCTTTTTAATAGGCTTTCCAGTATCCATGTTATCCTGGAAAACTGAATTCTGAATCCGTGGATAACTGAGACTGTGGATACCGAATCAGTGGATACAGGGGCATGTCTGCATTATTATTTTTAAAACAGTTGCACCTAGCAACACAAAGCTGGGAAATGGGTTTTACAAAGAGAATAAAACCTCCAAGCTAGTTGGAAGTGACAATAATCTATCATATAATTAAAAATATTCAAGGAGCTATG
>JAJKFI010000058.1:7535413-7546897 GCA_029204185.1 Lerista edwardsae | reverse complement strand
GAAAGGGTATTTTTCAATCCTTTCCTGCATCATGCAATAAAGCTCCTTAAGACTGAGCTAACAATCATTTGCACAGAAAGAACTGTAACTGTTGGTTGGGGTTCCCTAGTCAGGTTTCCATTCAATGCAAGTGAACGGGGCGTAGGGCATTTTCCAGGGCATTTTCCTAATAAGAGGGTGGAAAGGGAATGCTGACCTCCCCTCCCTGTCCACTGATTCTTCCCAGCAGACGTCTCCCAAACCACCTTGTGAATTCATTTTTCCCCATTCAGGTGAAGAAATCAATAAAAAGGAATGGAAGCATCAGGCACACTGGCTCAGAAGAGAATTTCATTGTTTGGGTGCTGTGCCATCACTGAAGAGGCCAAAGAGCCACCTGCCTAACTTTCAAAGACGATGACCCTCTAATGCAGTTCCGAAATGGAGAAAAAGGTTGTGTAGGAATTATGAGACCATACATCATCTCATTCCTTTAGAAGCAGCTGTTCTTCCGGATGGAATATTTCACTCACAGCCCAATCCACCTTCATACCCCAGTGCCAACACGCAGCAGTGCCAACGCAGCAGTGCCATGTGGTGCACACTGCATCCCAGGAGAGTTTTGGCCTCAACAGGCTGATGGTTGCATTGCTGGTGCACGTCCACTTGGACCCAGGCAGGCAAATCGAGGAAGGGGGTTTGGATACAGTGGATTCTGCTTCTGCCCAACACCCCTCTTTTCCCGGTTCCAATCTGCTCTGCTCCTTGTTCCTGCCGCTGCCCTGTTACAACCATCCCTACTTACCTCCTACCTCATACACCATTTTACATGGCTTGGTGGGCATCCACTGTCCACTGGTTTGTGGCAACAGCCAGCCTGTGCACTCTGGTGTGTTGCGTTTTGTGACATCTGGAAAGCACTCAGCACCAGTGGTGCTAGGCACCATTGGGATTAGGCCCCTGGTTTGTCAATTTATGCCTGTGCGGCACCTGGCTCATCAACACCACTCATCAGCCATGTATTGAAATGGCCTTCTTGATATTTGACCTTCCATACCTGTCCTAGCAAAACTTGGCACTTGATTGAGTTCCTGGTGGGCCACTGTACATGGCCAGATGAGCTACATTCCACTTGATGAAGGCAGAATTGTGAAGCTGTTGTATAACCTGTCACTCTGCAAGCCAAGCCGGAACCTTGGTTCCATTTATAAAAAGATGCTGAAGTCCCTAGAAAGAACAAGTGGCTGCCCTTTAAATGCACAGGCATTACAAAAAAATTACGTCCATTTCAGGATTGGGGGGGGGGCTGTTCAATAAACAGCTGGATTTTCTTTTGATTTGGCAAGAGTTGCAGTAGAAGATAAAAAAAATGGCACGTTTAGTGGTCACGGTAGCATTAAGATATTATCAAGTCTGTTATTATCTATGTTACGCAACAGGTTAATAAAAGCAGATAATCACTGTGTGGGTTAATTCAGGTCATCCAAGGCACAAAAGAATTTGCCAGCCCGGGGAGGGGGGGGGGAGAAAGAAAGCATTTGCAGAGCTTGTATTGACAGTGTGCAAATATAAATAATCCCTTATCCTCATAATCACTGAAGTTCACCCCAGGGAGCCAAAGGGGGATGAAATGGGATTGGGAAATAAACTAATCTAGTGATGTAGCTCTGGCATGAGGAAGGATAGGGACAGGACGAGGCTCTTGGGCAATGTCCTCATTTCAAGCTGGAACCTGGCGGAAAATCAAGCTGTAGCTCAGCAAGTCTTGGAGGAGGGGTGCATTCAATGTTAATGTCCAAGAGTGCAAAATGCCTCTTCATTTTCAGGGTTTGTCCTTTAGGGGGTAAATGCTGGCTTTGGAAACCTGCTGGGTACTGTTTTCTCTTTTAATATCTCACTTCCCATTTTTTTTAAAAAATATACTTCAACTGCTATAAGCTGGCTCTTTCCATGCCCTAAGCCTCATTCAGTAAAAAAAAGCCCAGATCTGTTCTGGATTCACTTCTAACCTGCCTTTGATTACAATTCTAATATGCGTTTGAGAAAAATCATGTATGCTATTAACATGTCCAGCTATTGACATAATGTTTGGACAAAAGAATGCCTTCCCTCCCAGGTTCTTCATTTATGCCTAACCAGCTTTACAGCAATGGGGTAAGGACAACACAGCTCTGAGGTAAACAAACTTTCTCTTACCTTGAGGAGGCCTCTGTGACTGCCCCCCAACTACTGGATGCAGCACATGCCCCATTGCCACAGCAGTGTCGGTGCTGGAACGTTGGTTAGGATTGTGCCGTTAATCTTTATAACCTTGATTTATTGTAGCCTCATTTCCCTTCCTTCTGCAGTCCCTTACAACAACTTTCCATTAAAAATTTCCCAGTATCCCTTTTGTGCCGGGATATCATAGTGAGGGATGTATTTCTCTTTCAGAAGAGAAATAATGTCTCTCAGCTTTGGTGATAGGCCGATATTCCAGCGCATCTGATTCATGTTACATCCGCTGCTAATGAATAATCCGGGTGTATAACAGCCACTTGAAAAGTAGCCTCAATTATGTCAATGAAGCCAGAATTTCACTCTCTGTTCCTAATGCTATGATAAGAATAATGCACCCAGGCGTGAGTTATGGAGTTGATAGCATGCCTCATAGATCCTGCAGGCCATGTGCTGTGCATTATGCAGACAAAGACAATATGTTAACCATTTGTGTAGTTTAATTTAAAATCTCTCCAATTTACAAGCGAATTATGAAGAAAATTAGCAATCACGTTGAAGTTTGCCTGAGAAAGTGGATATCATTTGTAGTTGAACACATCATTAAATTAGCCATGATTGGTACAAAATGAAGGGGGAAGGACTGATCTTACAATGTGCAACCAAAGACAAAACAGCTACTAGGTGATGGCCAGCTGGCTAAGGTCCCACCTAATTGTTCCAAACAGAATATAACCATCTGTCACTGTTTGGTGACAGTGTCCATTCAGCCTTTGTCCATTCTAAAGAACCAGGGGCCTGGGGATGCTGATGTTTGAAATGGGTTTGGATGCTCTTGGATAGGAAAAAAATGGTTTAAAGGAGTATTTAAACATCATTTGTGATGTAGCAGATCCATGAAAAAGGATGAGGACAGCAATGCAAGAAGATTGACATGGCAGACATGCTGGGGACCCTGTTTTGAAATTTCAAACCAGAAATTTTTTCGCGTCAGCGCTCGAGCAACAGGACCGGCGCTGCAGGCAGCCCTAACCCTAAGCCGGAAGCTGGTCGGTGCGAGGGAGGCTCCGTGCTGAGGCAGCACAGGGATTGGAGGGAGGGAGGGAGGCAGGGGGCGGGACTTGGGCAGGATGTGGGCAGGCTTGGGAGGTGGTAATATGGCCACCTCCTAAGCCCGTCCGTGAGGCCATGAGGTCGCAAGGCCGCGAGGCCACGATTCGGGCCGCACTATCTCCTCGGATCTGCACGCGCTCTTTAGCAGGCGGAGATCCGAGAAGCACATAGGGGAGGCTGGAGGCTCCAGCCTCACCTATACTGCGCTAGGATATGGCATTGGCCGGCCGGCCTTGCCATTCCAGCGCAGTATAGGATTGCACCCTCAGAGTCGGAGAGGCCAGCGCACAGATGTGTGCCATTCTCCCTGAATCTGAGAGCTGTCCAAACACGTTTTATGGAGGCCCTAGTGCCAGCCAAACTGTATTGGCCTAACTATACTGGCCTAACTCCAGGTTAGGATTGCGCACTAAAATTGGTTACCAAGGTGAAATGGTTGGGCATATTTTAACCAGAATATTTCATCCTGTCTGGGAAATTTCTAGTGAAGTTTACATCATTGATGAACGTTGGATTTTCTGTGCTTGGAATAAATAAGGAATCTAACTGGGCAAGAGGCACTTTTTCAATTGGTGCCCTCTCATATTTAGCAGGGGGGGAGTAATTGTCCCTCTTCACCCCAGCACATTGTCTTTTCTAGTGGCTGTTGCTGGTGGTGTTCAGCATTTTTTTTTTTTTAGATTGTGAGTCCTTTTGGAACAGGGAACCATTTAACTTTATTTTTTGCCTGTAAACTGCTTTGTGAACTTCTTGTTGAAAAGTGGTATATAAATCCTGTTTGTTTGTTTGTTTGTTTGTTTGTTTGTTTGTTTGTTTGTTCGTTCGTTCGTTCGTTCGTTCGTTCGTTCGTTCGTTCGTTCGTTCGATCGTTCGATCGATCGATCGATCGATCGATTGATTGATGATCTCAAGAGTAAACGTATCTGGGAGAATACAGAATGCAGGTTGCCATGGTGTTGAAAATGCACCACAACATTTCCTATACCCATGCCACAGAACCAGTGGTGTCATCTAAATGATTTAAGAACAGGTACTCACTTTTGATTGGCACGTGTCGGGACCCGCCCACCGGAAGTGACGTCATAAGCCAGAAGTGATGTCGTGGCAGGAACTGACATGAAAAAAGCCCTTTTTGAGGCCTCAGATGATTTTAAACTGACCCAACAGTTGCAACAGTATTCCACAGCACCCCCAGAACATGTTAAGGAGGCCTGGCATCATGTTAAAACCCCAGAGCAACTCATTTTTCAGTGGCAAGGCAAGGAAAGGCTCCGCTCACTGCCTGCCTGCCTGCCTGGCTCTAAGAACATGCAGGCAACTCAAACATGCAGGAAATTCAAACGTTGCAGAGGGCGGAGTCGACGAGTGGGCGGGTGAATGGGCGGGGCCAGCTATAATCCTAGAAACCGGTACTCGCATACCCCCGCGTACCCCCTGCATGACATCACTACCTACACCTATTGATATTCAATTGGCAAGCATGCAGGACAGAGCCTTTTCATTGGTAGCCTCCACCCCCAGCGGCTATGGAATCCTGGGCAGGCTGGGCGGCCTGGGGAGGGGGGAGTACTCGCATACCCCCGCGTACCCCCTGCATGACATCACTGCACAGAACTAACCCACAAGCCTCCCCAGCAACACCTGCTGGGGCTGGGTGCTCTGTTGGAGCATGTTTGGGGCTGCCAGGCATTTGCACTGACAGCATGCCATTGCTGTGTCTGCTGCAACAGCCTTACACTGGAGAACTGCAAGTTCCGTCAGAGCAAGACCCGGACAGGATTGGGCCATAACTTACTTTGGATAATCCGCCTAGTGCTGATGGTTCCATTTGTTTTTTTGTTGCAGATCCCTTTATTTAGGATAAAGTTACGGTCCTTTATTGATTCTATATACTTATGTTTCATGTCTACTTCTGGGTGTGAGAGCAAAATAAAGAATCCCCAGAGACTGCTATGAGCTAGAGAGCTTTAATGGCAAGATTGCTTTTTGCAGACAGTAAATAGTGGGTAACAACATTTTTTTGGGGGGGGGATGTCAGAAAATGCTAGGAGAAAAAATACTCAGAAGCTAGAAAAAGGCTACATTCAGGTGCCTTGTTTGCTGGGAAATTCATTTGCATGCAAGAGCCAAGCCATTGAAATATGCTATAGTGCTTCCTAGTTAGAGGGTGTCTCCATTGATAAGCAACTTGCATACAATCTGAGCCTTGGTAGTTAAAATCAGCATGCTCACTTCATTATCAGAGGGAACCGTGAAGTATGTGATGTGTCTGAAATGGGATTTACAGGTGAAAGGGAACAAAACCCACTGGTTTTATGACAACATGGCCTGGAGTTATGAAATGTGGCCATATATACCCCAGTGATTATTCACACATGCAAAGAACCTTACTCATCTGGATGGTTTCGTCCCCTTGCCACACAGTGCCTCCATTCCCATTTATTCCGATGTGCCTCCTGGCAAAGACTTAGCTGGGACTAAGCAGTCACCGGGCAGTTACATTTTCACAAAGGCAGCTCCCTGTAGAAGACAAGGCATACTGTGATTTGACCATGTGATATTCTACTCAAATGGATGATCTCTGGCTTCTTCAGATTGCTGCAGCTCGAAGATCCAGCCGCAAAGATTAATTCAGTAGCTCCCCAATGCTGAAAATTTGCATGCTCAGAGAAGGCTGAACTCAGGCCCAGCCAATGTGACCCATGTCGTCACATTGGGCCCCGTGCTTTGGCAACCCCTGCACCAGTGTAGTGAGCATATTGCCTGCTGCTGCAGCCAGGATCTCTATGGGCTATAAGTCAGTGGGGTGAGCAGAGCAGCTTTACCTTGGGCACTCACACCTGACCCTGCTTCCAAATGGCCCAGAATGGGCCTCCTGGAAACAGTTGGTGTCATCATGTCACCACCAACCCTTTCCAGGTGCCACACTTTGAGTGTGGCCCCACTAGTGCTCTTCTTGGTGAGTGGGGGGCTCTGTGGGGAGGGTGGGAGGCCCCACAGGAATGTCCTGCATTGGGCCCTGCCACTCCTAGAGCTGGCCCTGGCTGAGCTCATCAGTGATGTGGGCCATCATTGCACCCACTAAAGCTTTTATTTGATCCTGGACACCAACCAAAGAGGTTAGTGTCCATCTGTTGGGTCGGGATGGGCAGGAGAATGCTGAGCTGGGTGGACCCACTTCGGCCTGATCTGGAAGGGCTCCCTTGTTGTCTTCAGTATGATTGCAGAGTTATGATAAAAGAGACGAGATGCATGTTTGTGGCGTTGTGGTCGTGCTCAGCTGAGACCCGAAAAGTCTCAGCTGAGCAAAAGTGCGGGCGGAAGTGCATTGCTCCCGTGAGCTCCGCAGTCTGCGTCCTTTTTAAAAAACAACAATGCTTGATTGTATATTCTAAAAACATTACAATTAAAATGGGAACGTCTCAACAACAAATGTCCAGAAGCAGGATAGAGAAACAAAAAAGAACGGAAAACTAAGAACAAAAATTGTAGTACAATTTGCCAAAAAAAAGTCTGCAGCTGGTCACTGGACAGAAGCCTGCATCTGCACGTTTTCTGTAGCTGCCCACTTCTTGCACTGTTGACTTCTAAAGGGATAGGTGCTGGGGCTCCAGCTGGCTTGGAGACAACCCACCAAATGCCTCAGGGAGCACACAAAACAAGATACTTGCACCCAGTGTTGTCATTCAAATGATTTAGGAACAGGAACTCACTTTTGATTGGCACTTGTCAGGAACCCGGAATCAGCCACGGAGCCCGTTAGGATCCGGAACGCTCGTTCTGGTCCGTTCCCCCTGAATGACATCACTGCTTGCACCTCTTTGCCACTCCCCTGCATCTGGCATTCAGTGCAGATGTGTGGCGTTCTGGCTAAAAAGGAGAACATTCTGCACATGCTCAAAGACGCTCTCTGCCCCTGCTGCACCATTATCATGGCAATTCCAATAGACTCTCAATAGTCCATTCTGTCTGAACTGCAAAGCAGCACCATCAAAATGTATCCCTGTGCAAACATGTGCTGTGACACTGGGGGCCTGGTCTCCACCCTCTGTCTTGCTCTCTCTCTCTTGCAACAAACCAGACCTGCCGAGCTGGTGCCTCCTGGTTTCACTGTGCTGAGCTCCCCCCTTTTCTCAGGGCCTTCCTCTTGCCTGAAGTTCCTCTGAAGATCCTCTTGTTCAGTCAGCATTATACGTGTGCCACACAAGTGACATAAGACACTGCCTTGTACTGCATTCGCCACCATCCTTCTAGTGTTGTCTGTCTATGCTGACGGCCAGTGACGCCCCCCCCCCCCGCCCAGGGTTTTAGGCAGGTATATCTTAGCTGGGGATCAAACCTGGGATCTCCTGCATGTAGATGCAAAGGATGTGATCTGCCACTGAGCTAATTGTGAATTGAATATGTGGGCTCAGGCCAGTGGTGGGATTCAAATAAATTAACAACCGGTTCTATGTCCTTCAGGGCGGCCTTCAGGGCCATCCGCTGCCTTTCTTCCCTCTCCCAGCCTAAAATTAGCAACCGGTTCTGCAGAATAGGTGAGAACTGGCTGAATTTCACCACTGGCTCAGGCCTGTGTGGCAGCTGCACAGGTATGTGGGACATACCTGTCCCACCTACCTCGCTCTAATCCCACTAATCAGCCTCATGCTAATAATGGAGAACAACTCTAAATTGGTCCTGACATGTGACAAATCTAAATTCTGTAAATTGTTATTCTTTTAAAGGAAATTCAACTTTTTGAACTGTTTTTTTTTTTAAGTTTCTGCAGCCTCAGTGTGCTTGGTGATGTTATGCTTTAAAAAAAGGAGCATGGAATGGGGAATGGAAACTCATTTTTGTTGCAATTGCTTTTAGCCCAGCAAGACTCCAAGGAGCTGGATCTTTGGTCCAAAGTAACAGTTTTAGAAGAAGTACCAGGAGACTAACCTGGAGCATTGGAAAAGGAGGAGGTAAAGTGAGCAGAGGCATTGAGCTGGGTGATTCTTGCTCAGCTGGTGGCAGTGAAAGTACAGTACAAATCTTGACAGTAGCGAGAAATAGGACAGGAGAAGAATTCTCCTCCTAGGGAGTTCAGTAACATGATTTTAGCCTGTCTGAAATTTTCCTCCCCTGATAGAACTATTGGAAATTTCTTATTGGTGATGGGCAGCAGTGTTATGCTGCCAGAACGCTGGGCGGGACATCCGGGTGATCGACAGCCCGCCCGTTGTGTTCCGCAGCGTTACGCCGTTTGCATAACCAATTACGCCACTTGCATACGTTACGCAAATGGCGTAACGCTGCTGAACGCGACAGGCGGGCTGTTGATGTCCCACCCAGCATTCTGGCAGCATAACACCGCTGGTGATGGGGGAAAGCAGAGTAGGGTAAGCAGCGGATTCCCCCTTAGGGCATAACTTCACAGGAACCTCCCTCACCCAGACTGACTGCTATTAACTAAAGACACATGAGGCAGAGGCTTGGGAAAGATGCAAACAGAAAGGTTTACACAGAGTTCCATCCAGTGCATATCTACAGCCTCTGATTAGGATCAGAGGTACAACTAACGCTTGGAAGGCAATGAATGCCCTATAGCTGCATCGCCGTGCATGGAGGTGGCGGGAGCATTAAGTTGGCGGGAGCATCAGAGCCCTTGGTATGCACATCTTATCAGCTTGGTGGTCAGAGGACAAAAGGAGAAGGGAAGGAAATAAGTTCAAGGCCATACCCCTGCAGGAATCACAGAGAGGACAGGTAAGAAGAGTCTGGATCATAGGACATCACATTGTGCCCCCTTCGGACATTAGCCTGTCCCCTCTAGACAGCAGATGAAATTGTGCCAACTCCAACAAAAACAGGGTGAACACAACTGATGGTCTGAGTATATCTCTCTACCTGTGTGCGCAAGCCTTTTCAGAATTCTTCCAGCTGATCCATCTGTTTTTTATTGTAGTAATATAACATAATCCTTGGGTGAGCATTCAATATGTCTAGAGGGGGAATTGATATTAAACCCACTGTCACAGCTGAAGGATCTAGGCTAGCCGCTGTCCCTACTTCTGACCTTCCATGTGTCCATCTAGAAGTCTGAACTGAGCCTCTGTATATACAAGTTGGGCTGGCTCTCATCAGGGGATACTGAAGCGCTGATTGCAAGAAGACAGCCTGTGTCCATACAGCACCTGGGCTCTGTTCAGACCTACAAATAAATGTGTGTGTGAGGGACCAAGGGTGCAATCATGATTTTGATTCCCTCTATGCATTTACTGAACATGCGCACAGCACTCTGGTCATAGGCTTTGAAATATGCACAGTATATTCTTCTACCTTGCTATACTACAATTTCTCCCTCTTTGAGATTTTCTCATTTAGGCCTGAAGTGTTTCTACCCACCAAGGGATACTATTCCCTCCCTATAAAGCACTGGTTCTCAAAATGTTTTAGCACCAGGACCCAGTTTTTAGAATAACCATCTGTCTGGGACCCACCAGAAAGGATGTAATGACTAGAAGTGCCATCATTGTGTCACCAGAGCCTGTTGCGTTCCTGAAAATTCAGCAAGAAATTTGGATATTTCCCAGAGCGTAACCCTAACCTGAAGTTAGGTTGGCACAGTTAGACTAGCCAAGTTTGGCCAGCACAAGGGACACCGTAAAGTATGTTTGGACCACTCTCTGAGTCAGAGAGGCCAGCACACAGACGTGCACCATCCCCGCTGACTCCAAGAGTGGTCCAAACATGCTTTACGGTGGCCCTTGTGCCGGCCACACTTTGCTGGCCTAACTGTGCCAACCTAACTTCAGGTTAGGATTGCATTCTCAGTCATTTTCCAATAGCAGTGAATCAGAAATCAGTTAATTGAAAAAAATCAATTAACAACCTTGACACAAGCAAAACAACCACAAGCAAAACAAACTCCCTTTTTCTAGTATCCCTTCTTCCCATATTTTCAATATGGCTGTTTTAGGTGCTTTGTAACCCACCCACCTGAAATTGACTCGTGACCCACTGGTGGGTTCCGACCAGTGGTGTCATCTACAAATAAGGAACGGGAACGCTGGGCAGGACTTCTGCGGGACTTCCGCGTGATTGGCTGCCCGCCCATCCCGTTCCGTGGCTGCCCTGGCCTCAGGGGGGTGCCTGCTCGCCGGGGGAGACGGGTGGGGGCGCACCGGAGCCTGGGCGAGCAGTGGTGGGGCACGCAAACTGGGGGCAGCCCCCCCGAGGCCAGGGCAGCCACGGAACGAAACAGGCAGGCTGCCAATCATGCGGAAGTCCCGCCCAAGTCCCGCCCAGTGTTCCCGTTCCTTATTTGCAGATGATACCACTGGTTCTGACTCACAGTTTGGGATCCACTGAAGGAAGAGCAATGAGAAACGCTCAGCTGTCATCACTTGACTTCACTGAACATAACACTGTTTGTGGGGGAAAGTGAAGAATACCCTCTTCCATCTGGGGGCATCATATAGATGGGGTTCAGAGACATTGGCCCTTCTACGTGCAATGCAAACATGCAGTTAAAGTGATATTCCTCTTATGTTTAGCAGGAGAACAACTATCCCTCTTCACATACAGTATGTTTTTAGACGATGAGCACTTTGGGGACAGGGAGCCATATATTGATTTATTTTGCCTGTAAACAAGCTCTGTCGCATGCACCAGGACACCCCCTCCTCCTGCCTCAAACCCATCCCTGGTTTCCGCCCAATTCCGCCCACCCACACCCCATTACCTCCACCTGGCCAAGTTGCCTGCACTATCCCTCTAGAACCAGGTACTGGAGTGGGCCATAGCTGCTAAGTCTGAGGAAAGGGTATTGAGAGGCAAGAAAGGGAACAGCTATTTTGGATACTTCCGCCATTTTGGATGGTGGATTTGAAATGGCCTAAGGTAGCCCATTCTGTGTGTTGTCATAAAGCCTTTGCAATATTGCAACTAGCATTACAACATCACAACTGGCCTGACAGAATTGGGTCAAAAATCTCACATCCCATTGCTAACGACCACATTGTGTGGTTGACTGTTTTGTTGATTGTGTGGTTTTTAAGTTGTGAGCCCTTTTGGAACAGGGAGACATTTAATCTTAATGTTATTATTTGCCTGTAAACCGCTTTGTGAACTTTAGCGGTATATAAATACTAGTGATTGATTGATTGATTGATTGATTGATTGATTGATTGATTGATTGATTGA
>JAJKFI010000058.1:7516188-7528365 GCA_029204185.1 Lerista edwardsae | reverse complement strand
TCTATCTATCTATCTATCTATCTATCTATCTATCTATCTATCTATCTTCTACGTGGATATTCTACAGATCTTGGCGATGGACATGGGGGCCCTGCAAAAAAAATAAATAAATAAAAGGTTTTCCCATTGGGCCCCCTGCTCTTAAGGCTGATCCTAACCATAGGTAGTAGTTAAGGATGCCATACGTATTTTGGAGTGTCTGTGCATGTCCAGGAGCTGTTGCAGTAACAGCACAGCTAGCAGGTGCAACAGAAGTGTTAATGTCCAGTGCTACAATCTGCCTTCTACGTCATTTACCCTATTTATGCCAAATTGCATTCTATGTATTCCTAATTCTAATTTTTTTTTGGGGGGGGGGCGGTAGTATATGCACATCCTTGAAAAATCTATGACAGGAATTTATTACCTTTTTTCGCCTCCCTCAGATCAGTCAAAGATTTGAAGACTGGAGAAGAAAAGAAAAGTGACTTTTAACGCGTTACCTTTGCTAAAAGCTACATTTGTTTCGGCTGAAATGTGTCATATATCTCCCATGCGGCGTTGCCCTGTCTGATGTGTCTTGTCGCATTACTTCTCCTATCATATGTCACATTACGGAAGGTCGACCCACTTTAGTTAACAATAAGACACACATAAGGAGAGTGGCAGGAGACTACATTGATGGGTATTCAGGCTCGGCACTTCACCCCTCAGCCTCAAAACGAAGAGCAAATGCCACCAAGCCATTTCGCCGGCCATTGGAAAGGAAATTGCCAAATTCTCTGAGGACAATCGCCCAGAGAACTGATGGAAGTTAATTTAGGGACTTCTGATATGTTCCTTGCTGAGCCCGAACTCTTATTAAAGTGAAATGGCAGGCCGTGAACTCCAGAAATGCACAAGACATTCTTCAAATCATCTGCAACAGTGGGACTGAGTTTCCAATCGTGCAGTGGGCTTGGGGAGAGGTGAATGGGGCCTTATTCACCCATTCGTTGGAACTGATTTGATCAGGAGTCACTCTTTTGAAAGAAATGAGGTTACGCCAATGTAGCCGAGATCTGAATCAGGTCGCAGCCATCATTTTTGGTACAGAGCTTCGTTGGGCAGCTGGTGCTCAGCAAACAGGAAATCAGAACAGTGAGGAAACAATAATGTGATCCTCGAGACAGAAAGAAATCACTCTAATAAGGTCTCATTAAGAAGACAGCTTGTTGTGAGGAAATGTCAAGAGGCTTCTGTTTCCGCATTATGTCTACATAGATGCTTAACGTAATGCCGCCACAGTGCCAAACACACAAGTCAGTCTCTTTGCTTTATGTCTTATATACACTAATTTTGGAACTACTGTCAAGTTGGATGTTTGATGGCCATCAGCTGCACATTAATTACATAGTTCGGTTGTGGAACCAGAATGACCAACTTCTGTGCACTCAGGGGGCAGTCGGTTGCAGACAGTGGTATGTGAGCTGGAAGGGATTTGCCAACACAAACCCAATGACAAACTTGGGAAGGAGAAGAGCCTCATAGTACAATCAATCAATCAATCAATCAATCAATCAATCAATCAAATCAATCAATCAATCAATCGTATTTATATATCAATTTTCAACACAAAGTTCACAAATGAGTTTATAGGCAAAGAAATAATAATAATAAAATTAAATGGCTCCCTGTCCCCAAAGGGCTCACAAACACACACAATCTAAAAAGCACAACACACACACACACACACACACACACACACACACACACACACAGGCATAGCAATGGCATAAAATATATTCTCCAAAGAGGGCATCGGTATGGACTACAGTACTTACAATTTGAAAACATTTATTTTCCTTAGGAAGGTAATTGTTGTGTTACGTCATTGTTACTATCTGGTTGCAATTCTGCAGTCTCTGGAGTAATGCCCCATTTAACAAATAGGATGTACTCTGAAGGAACGTGCTTCGGTTTCTGCTACTACCCTGAAAATACCTCATAGGTTCTATTTTAAGATAATCCCTTTGGGAGGGGGCAGTGTTTGGAGATGGCCATCACTTTCCTGTCCATCACACTTCCTTTTTCAAATCCAAAAAGCTAGAGGAGGAGTAACAGAGGTGGCACCTGGTGTGCTGCTAGTTAAGGAAGGGACAGCATTTTTTCCCACATTTACATACTGCCCTTCTTCCAAGAAGCTCAGGGTGGTGTACATGGTTCCTCCCTAGCATGGGGGTCCACCTGAAGGCAGCACAGGCAGGGAACCGGCTGGGCTGCTCATACATTGCTTGACAGTCTCAGTGGGCTGACTAGGCCAGAATCCCCCTCTGGACTAGTAAAGGCTGCCCAGAGGTGCGGCCTGGGTGAGCTCTGAGCGATCACACTGCCTTGCCCCTTCAGGGTCAGTAATGATGAACCTGGTTGGTCTGTGACCAACTGCCGTTTAGTCTGGTGGTATGCCCGTTTGATCATCTGGATCACACGGGGAGACAGACGGCTACAGCCATTTCCCCCAACCAGGACCTGCACTCAAAAGCTGTTAGTTTTGGCCCTGATGCAAAAAGTTATGTAATATGAATATGACAAAGTGGTCCCTCTACTTTCAACGCCTTATCTCATGTGCTTATTTCTGGGGGGTGCGGCATAAATGGATACAGCTACTGTATAATGCATATGCTGGAGTTTCCCTCTTGCCCAATAATATATGCTTTTCTCTCCCATTTCTCTCTTTTTTTGGCTTCAGGTCCAGTCTGAAAAAGAGGTCTGAAGGACTTGATGAGTGTCTTTGCTAGTCCTAATACAGTTATTGATTCACACTCCATATCTGTTATTTTTCCAGTAGATCACCATGGCCACATGGAGCCATCCATGGTTGTTACCATAGATGTTCAATCATCAGTGATTTAAAACAATACACACAAGCACACATGCATGCATGCACACACGTGCACAACACCTATGTCATGTGGTTTCTACCATCCATGAACTGTCTAACAATCCATTTAAGGAATCTTTGCATATGGATTCTGATACAGCACTGGTTCTCAAACACTTTAGCACTGAGACCCACTATTTAGAATGACAATCTGTCCAAGATGCTCCAGCAGTGATGTCACGGCCAGAAATGCCATCATTGCGACGCCAGAGCCTGCTGCTTTCCTGAGAATGCAGAAATAAGTTGTGATTTCTTGGCCATTTTCCAATAGCAAAGTGAATCAGTGAATCAGAAAGGAAAAAAGCCTATTTCCAACCTTGACATAAGCAAAACAATGGAACAGCCCTCCCCCCTCCAGTACTCATATTTTCAGTGATGGCTACGTGACCCACCTGAAATTGGCTCATGACCCTCCTAATGGGTCCCGAACCACAGTTTGAGAAATGCTGTGATAGAGCACAGAAGAGCTATGATGGTCATAGGGGAAAGCATGAGGGACAAATGGGTGGGACACCTGTGATTGTATAGTGTTTGTGCTTGCCTAGGGAACTCCTTCAGTTTCTGGCCCAAGGCTATACATTAACAGCTTTCACATAATTACAGGAAATGTGATCGTGACATTTCTTCATTTCATCCACAAGTTAAGGCACAGCAAAAATTGCTTTCACCGTGGCAGAGCTTATTTTTTTTCTAATGAGAAAGAGCTATAAATACCAAGAGAAATCATACTTCCCTGAGACCTTTAAGGCCAGTTATACATTTGGAAAAAGGCAATCTTGTCTCTGATATCAAGGTTATTACATTGCAAGGACCCAAATCCAATGAAAGAGACTTATGCTTACACCCTATTGAAATAAATGGGATGACTTAATTGCTATTAACATGACCCATTCATTTCAATGGCAATTAAATACAACCCAGTTTCTCAGGGGCTATAGGTCACAGAAAGTTAGTTGCAGCTAAGGCCCATTGCATGCAACATTGCATTAGAGAACAATTCTAACCTGCAGTTAGGCTGGCATGGTTAGGTCAGCAAAGTTTGGCCGGCACAAGGGACACCGTAAAGTTTGTTTGGACCACTCTCAGAGTCAGGGAGGCCAACACACAGATGTGCGCCATCCTCCCAGACTCTGAGAGTGGTCCAACCGAGCTTTACGGTTGCCCTGGTGCTGGCAAAACTTTGCTGATCTAACTTGTGCCTGCCTAATTCCAGGTTAGGAGTGTGCTCTTAAGTAAATTGCAACTAAGGGCTCAAAGCTACCACCCCACCAGCCCAGAGGCACAGTACCACTGATAGAGCATGAGCTGCATGCTAGGGAGTGTGAGGAATAAACATTTGGGGCAAAAATTACAACATCTGTGATTTGGGGCAGACAAGCTAAAAGTTACTAAAAGGGACCTGAGAGCTTATGAATTGGAACAGAGGGCTCTCAGAAAGACTGAGAACAGGGTATGAAGCCTATAATTTGGAGCAAATAGCTAACTCAGAGAACAGCTTTGCTCAGTAGAATGATTCATTAACAAGAGAGTAAAAGCTTCAAAAGTTTGGCAGTGGAAATGTTTAGGGAGTAGCACAGAACAAAAGCCGAAGCTTATTTACTCACAGGCAGAAGTAGATAGGTGAAGAAACAAAAAGTAGTTAACACAGGTGTCTCTGCTAACAAGGTAAGCTAATTGGGGGTGAAAAGTTTACAGAAGGTTGTAACAAATTGCGCATGCTTAATGAAATAATACGTATTGAAGTACACGCCTCTTGAAGCACAAAAGCTGATTTAAATGCACATGCGACGTCTGCAAGGGTGGGGGTACATATCAAGGAGAAACACGTAGTAGGTGGACGGGAAGGCTGTAACCTCGGAAGTAACTTAGCCAACGGTGAAAACGAAGAGGGGCTGCACACAGAATAGTATCTATATAATTTGTGGTTATGTATTGTTCAGGAAGGGGGTCTTGAACTTTGGTCCTGCCCCTCCCTTTACTGCAGTAAAGAAATTCAAGCTGCAATCTCTCTCTGTCTCTGTGGTATTTGGTACAGGGGTCAGGGGGATTAAACATGCCTAAAAATTTGATGAATTGGATGGTGGGTCATAAGGGCCCACCGTTCCTAACAGGAGAAAGGGTGATCAGGTAGTCCAGGAAATATAAAACCCTGGAGAGATTATCTCCCTGTAGGTTGCCTGGCCCCCAATGTGTCTCCTCCTGCTAGTTTTGCCCTGAGGAGACAGAGGGTGCTTTGGGGTGAGGAAAGAGAGATATGAACTCAGCATGCACAGCTGCTGTTGTGATCCTCCTGCCACCTCCTTCCTCCCTACCTGGCCCTAAACCAGTGGTCTGGGAACAGGGGTAAATTACCCCAAATGGGGTAAAAATGGAATTCCGGGGGGTAATGGATGGTCGCGCTGCCGAGACACAGCCGGGCATGCATTTGAATCTATATGCATGCCTGGCTGTGTCTTGGCAGCGCAACCGTCCATTACTCCTGTTCTGGTTCCGTTGCTGGCTGGCTGGCTCCGTTTTGTTTTGTTTTGTTTTGCTCTGCCCACTTTCACTGGCCGGCAAAACGCGCCCCAGACTGCTCTGCGCCTGCTCTGCTTTTCACACCATGGCAGTTTAGAGCACGTGGACACAGCGAGGAGAGCGGCAGAGCGGCGGCGTGTTGGACCTGAGCAGCAGCGGAGCAGAGCGGCAGTGAAGAGGCAAGCCAGGAACGGCCGGGCATCGGAGGTGAGGGAAGGGACGCGTCTTTCCCCCACCCCTGCCTCCATTGCCCTGCCGGGGCACGCGTCTTCCCGCCCCCTCCGTTGACAAAATCAAATCTAACTAAGCAGGTTAGATATTTACAATAAGAGTAAGATTAAAAAATATTTAAAGAACTTTCCTAACTCTCCCAAACCCTTTACAACTTCATATTTGCATAGCATTAATTAAGCTCATTAATTAATCAAAAAAAAAGCAATGAGTTCCAATATGTAATTTTTTTCTTTTGTTCTGGCGGCGGGGGGGAGGGGGTAATGTCGGCATATCTAAATATATTTTGGGGTAAAAGGTAAAAAAGTTCCCTGACCCCTGCCCTAAACTGTCCTAATCTCCCCATGAACCACCACCACCATTGACCTACCTGCTCTGGTAGAGGGTCTAGAAACAGTTTTTATTTATCCATTTTTATTTTGAAGAATGTATACCCCGCCTTTCCCATGCCGAAGCAAATGCCCAAGGCGGCTTACATGGGCAGGCTAGTCCATTTTTCAATGGTTTTTTTTAAAACAAATATACAATATTCTGCAATTCTCTGAATCCTCAGTCCCAGTCCTTCACAGTGTGGTTCTCTCCTCTGGCCGTGTGACATTCAGCTTCAGCAGGTGATCGTAAGTCCAGCCTGGACAAGTCCTCAAAGTTGGATTCCGTTCTTTTGCCGGCTGGCCTTCTCACAACATTCCTGCACTGGCTAATCAGCTCCACAGTGACCCCGTTCTGCCACAATAGGTACTGCAGCTTGTCACAACCTGGCATCCATCTCCCATCCAAAAACAAACCACAGATTCTCCTGCTTAGCTTCAGGCAATACCATCAGCTCAACCATCAGTCCACACCTCCTGCCCACAGTCCACACAGTTGTTATACATGCAGAGCTCCAGCTGTTTGTGCTGGCAAGATCCACCGCCATAAGTCCTGGATAGGCTTGGGCTGTAATTCTCATGCAATTGTTTTAATACTATTTAGATAGCATTCACTGTTGCTGTTGATAACAGCTGTTGCTGTTGCCTTATAAGGAACTGTTGATAAACAAATGAAGAGCTCTGCTGAATCAGACCACGTGATAATATAGCCCAGCAGCCCGGCACTAACAGAGGCCTTGTCTAATAGAGGCCTGGCACTGCTTCTAAGAAGTCCACAAGCAAGGCAATAGGCATCTCCATCCTTTGCCCAAGAGGGACTCATGGAATCTTCACTGGGTTATCAGGGCTAATAGCTGTTGACAGAACTCTTCTCCACAAACTTGTCAAATCCTTTTGAACCTATCTAAGGTAGATGCCTTTGCCACACCGTGGCAGCAAATTTCAGAAGTAAGGGCCAAACTATATGGAACACTAAATGCATCAATATGTTGTTGCAGGCTTAAGCTTATTTATGTGTAGCAGATAGACAAGGCTGCAGTTCAGCCAGGACCACAGCACAGAGATAGAAGCATTTGACCTTATACTACAGCACACTTTCCTGGCTGCAAATTGCATCTATGATGCAGCTCTTTGACCCTAAATGTGCCATTTACTACAATGGCATTTTCAGGTTTCCCTGGTTTGAAATAGCCTTTCAGTTTCACAAAGATTCAATTCTGACCCAGAAAACAGCACGGAGGATTTCACCCACAGCCAGTGGCATAGATAAGGCATTTTGCACCCGGGGCTACTTAATTTACACCCCGCCATGGCAATTTTTTTTTGTTTTTTGGCCATAACGTTTGCTAGCATTAAGGCATTACACCCTGGGGGGGGTGTTCATTGAATTCTTGGTGAAATTCCACATCCAACGGTATACAGCGGAATAATGATGCTATTGTTCCTTAAAACCGCGATTTTAAAAATCGCTATTTGTTCAAAAGGAGCTTTATTTTTGGTTTTTGGTTTTTTGGCTATAACTTTTGAGAGAATAGAGATATTACACTCCGGTTTGTTTCATTGAATTCCAGGTGGAATTCCACATCCAACGGTATACAGCATGACCATATTATGTCATATACTTTGATATGCTGTAAACTCACAATTTTTGGAATTTGGGGTTCAGTGGTGACAGCCCCCCTGAAGATGGCACCTGGGGTGCTGCACCCCCCGTCCCTTAGGTAGCTATACCACTGCCCACTGCTGCTGTGCTGTGGCTATGATACACGCTGTGCAGTTGTGACTCACGAGTAAACTTAAGCCTATAATGACATGCTGGTGCATTTGATATCATGTGGGTTGGCCAGTAGTGTCCTTAGAGGGACACTGGTAAGTTTTGCAAGGCATCTTACCTTACTGTGTAAACTGATTCTCTTCCTCACTGTCATAACCATTCCAGGATGCAAACGCACCGCAGTGGCCTCTCCTCCTTGTTGCTTCCAAGCAGAATGCCTAAAACGGTGAAGGAGTTTACATGGCAAGGTAAGGTTTCTTGCAAAACTTAGTGCCCTGCACCCCCCAGGGACGCTACTGAGCTTTGATGAAAGTGACGACACCCCATAAACAAACAATGTGCAGTGTGAATTAATACAAGTGAGGCATGCAGCCAGGCTGTGGTTGCTAAAAGGTGTAGCTGGGATGACAACAAGCATTGTGAATGCTTGGTATGTGAATTATTGCCTCCTCCCTCCCCCAGATTTTGAGGCTCATACAGTGACAGGACCATGAGGAGTTGTAGAACATTGCTCAAAGGAATAGTTTCCTTGTCCGTGCTGAATAACCTCCTGTATCTGCCCAGCAGACTGCCCCCAGACAGACAAGGGAGGGACGGTGTGTCAAGTACTGTAGGTTTCATTTAAAAAAAAAATAAAAAAATGGTTACTTGTTTTTAATAAAGCTAAATAATCTGGTGTGTTCACTCAGGGTGGGTGGGGGTGCAAGGTTAATAGGTTACTCAGAAAGTCAGGTGCAGGGGAATGGCAGCAGGATGCAAGTATCTTGTGTTTTGTGTGCTCCCTGAGGCATTTGGTGGGCCAGTGTGAGATACAGGAAGCTGGACTAGATGGGCCTTGGACTGATCCAGTGGCACTGTTCCTATGTTCCTAGCAGAGAACCCAGGTGGACTGGCCGGCAGGATGGACACTGGTTATTTGGGTTACGCTTCACAGTTGTTTTTTTATGTCACTGTAACTGTTTTCGGAACAGAAATAGCATTTGCCGGAGGTCAGTTAGGAGGAACCAGTCAAAATGTTCATTAGCTCCTGTACTGTACATCTTTGAGAAAAGAAGCTGTGAATTATGGTCCTGGTATTTCTTTAATGGCCTAATGAGCAAGAGAGAAACGCAGTCAGTGAACTAGGTCATGTGCCGAGCTCCTCTTTGGGATGGCGGTTTCACGATTGCCTCCAGGAGAGACTGGCAGATATATTGGGTATGAAATCATTAAGCCGAGAAAGGGGTGGCATTTTCCATCAGGAAAAGGCATTTTTGATCACTGTCTGCCTGCGCATTCAGTGACGGAAAATGGACTTCACTCAACGCTAAGAAGGTATGAGCTGTCAAATATTCATATCCGACTTTCACGTTGGGAACTCCCTTGATTAACATTCACTTTCCTCTTTCAGAATATCATGGAAGGCTATGGGGAGCTTCGTGGGCAAACCTGACTTTTAGGTAGGTTCATGATGCATTTATTGGCAACGGACGGTTGATTAGGAATCAGTGCAGAAAATGGAATGAGGTTGCAGGGATATTTGCCGCACCCTCTGCATTTTCTCTCTTTCTCCTCCTGCCTTAACCCCATTTCCTTTCTGCTGTTTACACAACCCCATTGTGTCTGCTGTCAGGATTGTGCAGGATGGGGTCAGCCTCAGGATAATTTATTATTGTATCTTATTGTTCCAGCCTGTAGCAGCAGCAGGCTGGAGGTTCTTTGTGATCTGATGGAGCGAGTCCAGTTCAAGGCTGAGGGGTAAAACAGTTTATTGCAAGACAGACAAAGTGAGACAAACAAAAGAAAACTTACAGAGTGCTGCCGGATGGCATGAAGTGGTCGAGGGTGGGGGTGTGCGGGTACTGTAAGGTTAGTGCCAGGCTATATGGGAAAGTGCTGTCTATTGGTGCAGATTCAATGAATGGTGGGGGAGTAGGGCTGTTGTGGGGGTGATTTAGCATGTTCACAGGTAGCAACCAGGAGATTCCCATGGCCAGGGAGAGTGGGCCTTTGCTGCAGGTGTTAGCAATCAGGCCCAGGCAGACATATTGGGTATGAAATCATTAAGCCGAGAAAGGGGTGGCTTTTTCCATCAGGAAAAGGCATTTTTGATCACTGGCTGCCTGCCCATTCAGTGATGGAAAATGGACTTCACTCAAAGCTAAGAAGGTAGGAGCTGTCAAATATTCATATCCGACTTTCACGTTGGGAACTCCCTTGATTAACATTCACTTTCCTCTTTCAGAATATCATGGAAGGCTATGGGGAGCTTCGTGGGCAAACTTGACTTTTAGGTAGGTTCACGATGCATTTATTGGCAACAGACGGCTGATTAGGAATCAGTGCAGAAAACAGAATGAGGTTGCAAGGATCCCACCTTGTCCAACCAGCGGAGGACAGATCCCTTGGCTTGTGCCCAAGTCTCTACTGCCTCCCATAGCAACATTGCCGGCAAGGTGTCTGGGTTGCTGGGAGGCAGACAGACAGTCTCTGGGCCCTGTGAACTTTGTTGAAAAACAGTATATAAATACTGATTGATTGATTGATTGATTGGCTGGCTGGCTGGCTGGCTGGCTGGCTGGCTGGCTGGCTGACCTGGATTATGCAGAATTGGGTCAGCCTGAGTATAGTTTATTATTATACGTTATCTTGCCTGTAAACCAGCGCTTTGTGAACTTTTAGTTGAAAGCAGTATATAAATACTGGTTGATTTATGGATTGACTTGGATTGTGCAGGATGGTATCAGCCTCAGTATAGTGTGTGTTTTCCAGAGTTGTATGCAGTGGATTTCAATACCTGAGAGAAATCTATTAGGGCCCAATACCAAGCAACTTCCCAGCTCGGACGCAGCCACAATGCAGCCCCAAGGTAAAGGAACAAACACTCCTTACTCTGGGGAGAACTCTGTGACTGCCCCACCACAGAGTACAGCATGCACCCCATTGGCACAGCTGCATCAGCACTGAAATGTTGGTTAGGATTGAACTGAAAAACTTCTTGCTGGCATTCAGGCTGTACATATTTATTTATTTATTTATTTATTTATTTATTTATTGGATTTATATCCCACCTTTCTACCCCATGGGCACCCAGGGCGGCTTACAACATAAAATTACCTTAAAAACCAAACAGCAAGATATAACAATTCAAACAATGTAAGACAGTATTAAGACAATTTAAAATTTAAAATGAGCAGGCCCCGTGGATCCCATAGTTGTAGTTTAAAATTAAAAAAAAAAATTAAAATGCCAGCCAGCATGTCAACAGTTAAAAGCTTGCTTAAATAAAAAAGTCTTCAGGCCCCGCCGAAACGTGGCCAAAGAAGGAGCAGTTCTTAATTCTAAGGGGAGGGAATTCCACAGTTGTGGGGCCACCACCAAGAAGGCCCTGTTCCTGGCCGCCACCCCCCTCACCACTCCTGGTGGTGGCACAGTCAGAAGGGCTCCCCCAGATGATCTATGGGTAGGACTGTATGGAAGGAGGCAGAAGGAGGCTTTATGGGCGCAGTCCTAACCTGGAGTTAGATCAGCACAGTTAGGCCAGCACAAGGGCCACCGTAAAGTATGTTTGGACCACACTTGGAGTCAGAGACCAGCACACAGACATGCACCATCCTCCCTGATGCCGAGAGTGGTCCAAACGCACTTTATGGTGTCCCTTGTGCTGGCCAAACTTTGCTGACCTAACTGTGCCGGCCGAACTCCAGGTTAGGATTGCTCCCTGAGGCTCTGCAATGCTCAGGTAGATGGGGCGGCCGTCTGGGGGGGTGATCCATGGACCTGGCCGTGGGGCGGCTATGGGGCCAGGAACGCTATTGATAATAGAAATAGAGCTCTTAAAAAAAACATTTTTGGAACAAAAATAGGTGCTACTCCCAAAATGTGCTAAATGTTTCTAGCTTTTGCTGGATACTGCCTATTTTCCATTTTTTCCTATGTGCCTCCAGTTTGATCATTCTTTCATTTTGCATGCGTGCATGCACGTACATTTCGGGGTGATTACCTTTCTTGTTTTCTTAGCTAGATAATCAGAGCACATTGTTACAATGAAAGGAGGATAGGGGAGGAGGAATCCATTTGCTGTGGCAACATGAGAGAGAGGGGGGGCGTTCTAATTGAATCTCATCCCACACTTGGAAAAACTAACACTGAAAAATAATCATCTAAACTTAATATGAAAAAGAAAATATTGTTTTGGGACTTGATGAATTCTAAGCTAAATCATGCTTTAATGTGAAGAGCTGCTAAGAGTGAAATATTTGATATATTTTGTCACTGATTGTTCTTTTAACCTTCTACGATAACTGCCGAGGAATGCTGCAATCTCTTGAAGAGAGTATGGAATGTGTTAAATTCTCAGTTTCTCTCTCTCTCTCTCTCTCTCTCTCTCTCTCTCTCTCTCTCTCTCT
>JAJKFI010000058.1:7505902-7516178 GCA_029204185.1 Lerista edwardsae | reverse complement strand
TCTCTCTCTCTCTCTCTCTCTCTCTCTCTCTCTCTCTCTCTCTCTCTCTATCTATCTATCTATCTTAAGCAGGGCGTATTTTTATTTTATTTTTAGGAATCACATTTTTAATGGAAGGTGAAGATTGGCAACTAGTAGGCAGACCTCCGAGGAATGAGATGCTCAACCAATCTGCTGGATTGTTAAGGGATGAGAGCCGCATTGGGCAAAGGCCAGTGTAGATCACGGCTGCCTTCAGCCATCCTCAATGTCCACCCGGCCTTTCAAAAGCGTGACAGAGAGCTGGGGAAGAGAAAGGCAGCAGATGGTGGTGGTCCAGTGGTGGCTATGAGTCTCTGTTAAGGGAGGGGTCCGCTGTTCCCCACAATAGGTCTCCCTGGACAAGTGGTCTCATAAGGGCCCCTTATAGTGCAGGCAGGGCACTAGTTATGGACGTACCTTGGCAGTGAGAGGTGGTGGCAGTGTGTCCTAGTCTGCAGTGCTCCAGGTGGTTCCTGGCCTTTCTGGCAGGGGGCAGACGTGCCCTCCCAAAAGTCTGTTTGTAGTCTGCCTATGTAAACCGTCTTGAGTTATAGTCATCAGAGAAATCTGGTGACCTAAGAAAGGCGGTATATAAATCCAAGTATTATTATTATTATTATTATTATTATTATTATTATTATTATTATTATTATTATTATTATTATTAGTTGTGGAGCTACCATTATGTCCACAGGGGCAAAAGCTCCGGGCGTGCCGCTCCTGGGGTGGGAGGAGGGCGGTGATGAGGTGCCCCACCTTGCCAAGAGGCGAGCCGTTTCAGTCCTCCCGCCTGTACCTGCCATAGTAAGGCTCAGAGATTGAGCCTGGCATGGCTTGGGGGCATTACAGTTGCTGCACACAGGGCAGGCAAACAGCGGAGGGGCAGACCCCTTCCTCTTCTGTCCCTGAGTGGCCCAGTGGCTGGATCTGCAACTGTCTGGCTCAGAAATTGAGCCCTTCTCGGAGGGTAGGTATAGCATGCAGGTGTGGGGGGGGCAACACAATGACATGGGGGATCATGTTGCTACCTCACTGTGCCACCTCACCTCAAATGCTCTTAGTCACTCGGATGCGGGTCTTATGCAGGAGGTGGAGACTAATTTGCGAGAGACTTGGTTGAGAACACACATGCACAGTGCCCTAAAGCCCACCGGCGGGAATCCTATTTGCTTTCTGAAGTTCTATGAGGGGGTTGTATTAAAGAATTAAACCACTAATATCTGATGTTCAGTTAATTGGGGGGAATATTCTAAGAGCACAACCCTAACCTGGAGTTAGGCCCGCACAGTTAGGCCAGCAAAGTTTGGCTGGCACAAGGGACACCGTAAAGTACGTTTAGACCACTCTCGGAGTCAGAGAGGCCAGTGCACAGATGTGCATCATCCTCCGAGAGTGGTCCAAATGCACTTTATGGTGTCCCTTGTGTCAGCCAAACGTTGCTGGCCTAACTGTGCCGGCCTAACTCCAGGTTAGGATCACGCTCTCTCTTTTGGTTCAAATGTTCATCGTTGACGCTACGTACGGATTAATTCCAACCCTCATTAGCAGTATGGGCAACCTTCCTACCTCAGGGGTTCAATGAGACTGGGGGAATACAAGAGAACCCCTGAGAACCTCCTCCCTCCCCACACCCCCGGCTAAAAACTTTTCTTTCAACACATTCTGGAAAATGAACACTACAAAAAAAAATGGAAATGTGCTGTGCTGTGATTCAGCTCCTCTCGGCAGAAGTCTCTACTTCTGGGAAGATTGATGGGAAGCTGAAATCTTTTAACACTGAATGAATAATGTCCTGCAGTTGGAATCACTGCTCATATGGGACCTCCATTTGCACTAATTGACATAACTATCACAGTCTCCCATACGTGCTTCTAAGTATAGACAACGGAAGCGTCTGCTTTTCCGTCTCCACTATACTTTGCATTACAGAACTGCTCAATCAATTCCCTTCAGTAAAAGCTGACCAATTTCCCACTTCCAGCCGGGGCTCATCAATATTCCTCCAGCACACCGGCCTTTGAAGAACTTCCACACACTTTTAGTTCCTTGCTCGTCTCCTCCGATCTCTTTAAATGCCACGAACTTCACCTGGGTGAGGCCTTCTCACATCAATCCCTGTTTCATTCCCCTTCCACCCTTACCTCTGACACACTTGTGAACAAAAGCTCGTTTACAATGACAAATATCCTGAGGCAAAAAGAGGGGAAATCTGCGATGTTGCTCAAAGCACCCAGCCAAACTAAGCAAGGGGAGCCTCAAAAAGTCCTGAAAAATCTACTTATTAAAGCCCACCCTGCTGTCTATTTACATTTCTCAACATCCTTTCTGAGATTTGCTACAGTTAATTTGCATCAATGGAACTGGTACGGTCCTGCTTTTTTGTGGCGCCATCCTCTCCCAGAGTTCTGTGTGATGGAAGGAACGCCCCCCACATTCAGCACTGCCTTCTCAGACAGACGCCAAATGTTGTGGTGCCTGAGGGGGCCATGAAGCAGCCCTATTAGTGACAGAGGGGGATATGCTTAGCAGGCATAGGGTTATGTTCTCTTCTCATGTTCACTAAGCATGGGAAGACAGAGAACTTCTGAACAGGGATATAGTCTCATTCCTGTGCTGAAGTGATTTCTTGGCCTATACGAAGCATTTAAAGAAACGTGGAGAAATGGGAGAAGCTCCATAAGGACAGGAACGTCAAGGAAGAGGGGCTGTAGCAAGCAGCACTTTTGGAAGGCAGAGGGGAAGAAAGAGAAGACAGGATTTGGGATGGAAAGAGCTGGGGAAAAGTGAACCTTAAGTGGGGTGGGTGGCAGAGGCAGGGTGCCGCGGGGGGAAGCAAGTGCAGTGGGGGGCACTGGCAGCGGTGAGGTTCAGCTGCGTGGAAAAGCCTGTGAGCTTTTCGGGGGGCCCCACGCTTGGATCACAATTTAATGGAGCAATTCTGGGTGCAGGGAGTTATGGCCGGGTGATGCACAGGGGCGGCACACTGATGTTGCCCAGGCCCGCTCCAAGCCGAGAACTGCTTTGGTAGGTGGGGCTTTTATTGCCATCATTTATTTGCAGCTGACCTTCTATAAGACTCATGAATGTTTATTTGCCCTTTATGGGATCACAAAGGCTTGTAGGTGATGTGCAGTGAGGCCGGCGTGATGCTCTTGTTAACCGGTTAGGTGGAGGAACATTAATCTAGGCTAGCCTCCATATGACAGGCTTAGTTTGGGAAAGGTTGGTTGAATAGGGCATTTGGTGAGCGCTCTGAAAAAAGTGAATTGGTCAAAGGGGAGCCAAAAAAAAATGATCCCCAGAGGCTGAAGCTGCAATGGGTACAAAGTCAACATCAAAGACTGATTGGCTTGATTGAGTGTGATGCAACTCTGAACTTCCTCGATTCCTTATAGGGGGCAGCAGAGATAAGCTAGGCTTGTCAGGAGACAATTTGCAGCCTACAGTTGGGGTGGAACTGACTGAGGGTGCAATCCTAAACTGAGTTAGGCCAACATAAACTAAGCCAGCAAAGTTTGGCCAGCACAAGAGACACCATAAAGTATGTTTGGATCACTCTCGGAGTCAGAGAGGCCAGCACACAGACATGAGCCATCCTCCTTGACTCTGAGAGTACTCCAAACATGCTTTATGGTGGCCCTTGTGCTGGCCAAACTTTGCTGGCTTAGCTTATGCTGGCCTAACTCTAGTTTAGGATTGCGCTCTGAAAAACAGTAGGATTGAACATTGTGGGGGTGGGGGTGGAGTGTTGGGACAGTTTGGCCCTGCTGAAGTATGTGTTGAATTGCCAATCGAGTTGTGACCCGTTTGGAATCCAATCTCTTTGTCTCATTTCGTAATGGGGTACACACAGTAGCAGATTAGTAGCGGCATTAGAGAGACCAAAGGAGAAATAAGAAAATCAACAAGATCCAGGACATAAAGCAGATTTTTTTTTTAGGTTGTGCTCTCTTTCTGTATGTGTTTTTGAAGGGAGAAATAAGGTGCTGGGAAGAGGAGGAGAGTGTGAAGTGAGCGACAAAATATTCAAAAGCAAACCCTGTGCTGTGGGCCAGATTTGCCGAGCTTGCCTCTGACAGGTGTAAATTGCGCTTCCATCTAAAATGGCAAGGAAGAGGCATGTGGAGTAAGTTTGGTCATATAGTGACTTTCTCAGGCAAGAGCTGCAAAGAAATGTATTTTCCTCTTTTCTTAGCCACGATCACTTAAACAGCCTGGAGCAATAGCTGGAGCTTGAACTTTTTGTATGAAAGAAGAGCGATACCCTGAATTTTAGAGTGAATTCAGAAAACCCCCAAAAGATATGTGAGACAAGTTCAGATTCAATGGGCTACTACAACTGTATTTAAGTGTACAGGTTAAATTCCTGGGTCTTCGCTCTTTTGATACTCCACTTATCCAAGATAGGAGGATAGAAGATAGCACATAGCAACAGCATTCCCACCCTGCTCAAAGTTGTTTGAGCAACTGACACAGAGCGCAATCCTAAACTGGAGTTAGGCTGGCATAAACTAAGCCAGCAAAGTTTGGTCGGCACCAGGGCTATCATAAAGCGTTTTTGGACCACTCTCGGAGTAAAGGAGGATGACGAATGTCTGTGTGCTGGTCTCCCTGACTCCGAGAGTGGTCCAAACATACTTTATGGTGGTCCTTGTGCTGGCCAAACTTTGCTGGCTTAGCCTATGCTGGCCTAACTCAGTTTAGTTAGGCAGAAGATTTAGCCGAGAGGGTTAATGCCTCCGTTTGCCCGAAGATAACAGCTGAAGATCTGAAGGTGGTGAGCTCGAGACTACCGGAAGTCTCTGTGAGCGGCAGACCTTGCAAACTGCTGCTGATTAAAAGCTGAGTTCCAGCAGCCTCATGGGAGGAGGAGTGTGCTGAAGTCAGCTGTGTCTCTGGTGGGAGCAGGGAAGCCTCTTATCAGCCAGCAGAAGACAGACGGGTGGCTAAGAAAGAAGGCTAAATCCAGAAAGAAAGATCTGTATGAGTGTTGTTCTTGAAAGATAGAACATTTCTGTATAATTGTAAAAACCTTCGGGTTTGTGAATAAAGTCTGCCTATGTAAACCGCCTTGAGTTACAGTCATTAGAGAAATCTAGTGATCTTAAGAAAGGCGGTATATAAATACATGTATTATTATTATTATTATTATTATTATTATTATTATTATTATTATTATTATTATTATTTAGGATTTTGTCCACAGTTGTGTAGATGAGGGCATCACAGGACCCTGGGCAGCACTCTGTGGCAATCCAGTCACTGAGGTCATGCCCCCTTGCTGTCAGCAAAGCTGCCTAGGGATTGGCCACCCGCAGGCCTTGCCTCGCTCTGAGCAGCACGTGACTGCGCTGAGAATGACTGCAGAAGAACCTGCCCACCCCCATAGCAGGCATTCTGGGAGTGAAGCTGCCACTTCAGAAGATATGGCTTTGGAAGAAATGGCTGACCTCACTCCCAGCATCCTGCAACCGCACTAAGAATGACTATGGGAGTGGGCAGATTCTCCATGTTCCGAGCATGCTGGAAGTAATTGCGGCCACATCATCAAGTCACCATAATTACTTCCACATTGGAGGGGGCGCCCTGGTGACAGGTGTACCCCCAGGTGTACCATCAGTTATTTACGCTACTATGCTGAAAATCCCAGTTAACGTTACTACTACTACTACTACTACTACTACTACTACTACTAATAGTAATAGTAATAGTAATAGTAATAGTAATAGTAATAGTAATAGTAATAGTAATAATACCAGTTTTATATACCATATTTCTGGTCATTGGATTTTTCCTCTGACTTTAATCAAGGCAGTTTACTTGGGCAGGCTTTTCTCAACCCCATATAAGGGTTGTTACAATCATACCTTCTATTTTTCAAGAACGCTACGGTCCAGGTGGTCTCCTTCACAGTCTGGCACCTCTCTGGCTGCTCACACTCCCACACATGGCTTGACAGGCACTCCTCCACTCTCACTGGAAGGGTCATCATCTCCACTCCTCTCAGCAGTGTTTATTTGCAGTTCACAGTTACTTTTGGCTGACTCGAACTGCCATCCCAGGTGACCTTCAGATTTTTTTTAAAAAATACATTTTTTTGTTGTTACGAAGAAAGGGTGGGGAGAAATAGACAAGACCTTCAGACTTCAGAGGCAGCAGCTCTTCCGCTCGGCCAGACCCTCCTGCTGCATCAACACTTTAAAAAAGGAAGTTCTGTACGGAAGCTCTGTATTGCATTGTTCCCCATCCAACATGATCAACCATTGACATTGACCTGGGTGGGAAAGGAATAGGAAGCATGATATATTTTTATTGTCTTTCCAGATCACAAGCCACTTAATTAGGTGCGGAAGCTTTAACGCACACGTGAAGCTCCCAGCGCCACCATATGCAAAGACTTCTCACTTCTTTTCAGTGAAAGGAAGTTGTTTAATGTGCACAAAAGAATATACACCGTGAATTGTCCTCTCCCTCAATGTGAATGAAAAAAGCTACCCACACAGGAACTCCATGTGAGTTTATTTGGAGAGCACATGGAGTTATAGACAGGGAGCAAACCACTTCATTCGCACGTGTCCCACAGTCTGGGAAGTGACTTGTGTATCGGCCCACACTCCTCACGACAGAAGGGAACACATTAAGGAGTCCGACATTGTTACAAGTAAAGGATTGCCGCAATATTACCGTCTCGGCTACAGCCCATTAACAGTCATCATGGAAATTATGAGTGCCACCATTTTATCAACGAGGAGGACAAACTGGAAATATTAACTGTCAGGCTTAAAACATATTGATGATTCACAGCGAGATGGATCTCATTATGAGTCATATGAAAACAAAGCTATTATCGCGTGATTCACTCGCCCCGTAATGATGGATAAGCTTTAATGGCATTTGGATGTCTCAGGCTAGTGAGGCTGAAGCTACCCCTCAATCCTTGGAAGCTCCTTCCCACATGAAATTAACATGCTCTTCTTTCTTGGGGTTTTCCCCGCCTCATCATTAAATGTGTCAAATACTGTGTTCTTACCTGGGGGAGTGTGCAAGCCTTGTAATATTTATAAAGGGAACAGCTACTCATCTCAGGGCCATTTCTGTTGTATGTATTATTTATTTCCTGGCCTGCCCCCCTCCTGTGCAAACGCATCTTTAAGAACTGTGATTAATAAAACATACCAATTTGAACACTGTGGGCCCGGTTCCCAAATATAGTTATGCAGGCCATTTCTATGCAAATGTCACAGGAGAGAGTTTGCATCACCACAAATTAAAAAAGAAAAGAAGGAAAACTTAGACTGAGATCCATCCCTTTATAGGAAGTATATTTTTTGATGAATTTATTTCCCTGCCTGCTCTCGTAACTAACTCCCTGAGGGTTTTTGACATCTCAGCATAGAAAGAGGCGACAATTAAAAAGACATTATACCTGCCATTTTTAATAAGCAGCACACACAGAACACCATTGCTCTCACCTCACTGTTTTTTCTCTGTGTGTGCTAAACCTGATTACTTTATTGTTAATCTATAAACGGAAACAAGGAGACAGAACTCAGAGGAAATTACCAAACACTTGAATGTTGTTTACTTCCAGTGAAGCCACTGAATATTTTTGCCACTGAAGAGATATTTGAAAACCCATAATGTTACACACACACGCGCACACGTGCGCACACGCGCACACACACACATACACAGGGCACAATCCTAACCTGGAGTTAGGCCAGCATAGCTAGGCCAGTTTGGACCACTCTCGGAGTCAAAAAGGCCAGCACACAGAAATGCACCATCCTCCCTGACTCCCAGAGTGGTCTAAATGCACTTTACGGCGGCCCTTGTGCCAGCCAAACTTTGCTGGCCTAACTGTTTCGGCCGAACTCCAGGTTAGGATCAATATAATGCAAGCAATGAAGATACTAACTATGCCTTGATCGATGGGCTATTTCACAAGGTGGATGCCAAGATAGAGAAGTTGTGGCACTGAACCTCTACAGAGCCTGTGGACTCTGACTTGAAGCTATTCCTGGAGATTTTTTCCCCTTACCATTATGGCTGTAATCTGGGGTTTCCAAACTTATCAGTGATGTGCTGTCCTTCTCCTCCTGGTACCAATTGCAGAACCTGGAAGGAAGCAGTGATATTGCAATGACACATGAAATGATGACATCAGACCAGTTGGGGGCCCAGCAAATGGCCCACCTGGGCACAGAGGTGGAGAATGTCCACCCCGCCGCTCATTCCCCACCACTGTGAGCTGCTCTGCTCTGCCCCCATGCCACGGTAGGCTCTATTTTGGGGCCATAGCAAGGCAAGGGCAGGCAGGAGGGCCGAAACTACGCACCTCACGGCAACACGAACCATCCTCCAGCACCTGGGGCTTTGGCCCCCCCTCACCCAATGCCCCTCCCACCCAATGGTAGGTCCACGTTTGCCTCAGACAACCCTAAAAACAATGTAAAACAGGTAGGTTGTGATCACCCCACCCACACAAAAAAAAACCACTGAAACAATGCACATCCAAAAGGGATGTAGTTTCACTCTCATGCAAGGGATTATTCTCTAAACTAGATAAATCTTGACAGGATTTGAAAGACTTGGGGACAGAGCCCGAATTTATGAGATTGTGAATTGAATGAGAATTTTTTTTTACAGATAGATATTCAGTGTAAATGCTTATGTAAGCACAAACGTGCTATCTGTATTTGAATACCAAGAGAAGCTCTATAGCGTGGGTATCATCCTGACAAGCCCTTCCTTCATCAGAAATGCTCTCCAGAAATGGAAGGCGGATCCTGTTCATACAGGGACCCTGCTCCTTCAGTAAAGTATCCCCTGCTTGAGTGGAAATGCAGTCAGGTGCTACTTAGCCTCAGCATCAGCTGGGCCATGAAAGATGTTTGCAATGCACTTCAAAATGAGATGCAATGAGACAAAAGCTGATTTCCTAGTCATTGGTTAAGGACATCACTTCAGATTTCAAAAGGGTGGCGAATGCTAACGCAACAGGACTCCAATGCTGTCTCATGGATTCATTCAAGATCAAATTGCAGAAAAGCTACGCTGCTTAAGAACCTCATTGTACTTATTTCTTTTATACCTCCCAAATAGAGCACAATATTATTTGAATAGGACAAACAAGTGTTTTATTTTTTGAGCCAAGATGGTTTGTACCCTTGAAATATACAAATACAAGCCACGCAATCTGCACTCACTGAGGGCGCAACCCTTGGGCCGACACTAGCCCGACACCAGCATTGTCCCAATGGCACCAGCGGCATCCCAACAATGTGTGCTGTTGGGCCAACACTAGCAGCAGTGTTGGCCCAAGGGTGGCAGCCCAAGGCAGCGCTGCACCGTTTGTGTACCAGCTGAACTTGGCTGGCTCAAGACTGGTTCTGGGTGGAGCAAGGAGGGAAGGAAGTAGGAACTGGATGGAGGTGGGCGAGTCAGGGGTGGGCCAGCCCCGGAACAGAGGCGGAGTTGAGATGTGGCTGTTAGGCCGCATCCAAGCCAGACATGTCATGTAGCGGGTACGCGGGGGTACGTGAGTACCCATTCCTAGGATTAGGGCTGGCCCCGCCCATTCGCCCGCTGACTCGTCAACTCCGTCGGCGCTCCGCTCCGCCCCCTGCAATGTTTGAATTGCCTGCACGTTTGAGTTGCCTGCATGTTCTCAGAGCCAGGCAGGCAGGCAGGCAGGCAGGCAGCGGAGCGAGGGAGACCGACGGCAGCAGCAGCGTGAGCAGGTAGGCTGCCTGGGGCTCCCTCCCGAGGAGGCGCAGCGGTTCCTGGGGGGGAATCGGTAGTCCGTGCGGCCTACCGAGGAGGCGCGGTGGTTCCTGGGGACGGTTCCTGGGTTCCAGCTATGACCTCACTTCCGGTGGGTGGGCCCTGACACAAGTGCCAATCAAAAGTGAGTACCTGTTGCTAAATCATTTAGATGCCATTACTGATCCAAGCCTCTGTCTCCAGGCTGCACAGTGCCAATTCGGGGGCAGGCACAGATCTGAGGAGCACATAGCGGCATGATTCAGGCTGCGCAGCTTGCTTGCATCTGTGCCGGCTAAATAACAGGCACAGATCCGAATAGCCCATTGGGGTGGCAGGCGCCTACTTGGGATAAGGGCATAAATGTGCTCTTGCCCCATGGAGGAGGCTCCAGGCAGCTCCCAACTTGCCTTCCCGCTCCAGAGGAAGTTAGGATTGTGCCCTAGATAGATAGATAGATAGATAGATAGATAGATAGATAGATAGATAG
>JAJKFI010000058.1:7445816-7493316 GCA_029204185.1 Lerista edwardsae | reverse complement strand
GAATGTTGGCATCGAGCCCAACACGTTGGCACCAGAATATCATCATTATTACCCAGAAAACAGTTGCTGGATGTTCATCAAAATGAAATTATCCACAGTTGAGTTGCTCTTCTTTGACAATCCTAGGTTCAGCCTCCTGAAGCACTAATCCGTTGTTTCGGTCTGTGGTTAGACCAATGGCACCAATTTGCAAAGGGCCCTCACACGTTCACATCAATCCCAGCCATCACGGATGCAGTTACCAAGTAGGGTTTCTCCTGCCCCCAAATTAGGCTCATCAGAGCCTACTTTCCATGCTTCTGAGGTACCCACATGGTCAGTGGTGGCCCCAGGGAAAAAAAAAGATATGGGGCAAAGTGTATTTCAGCAGGGAAAACTTCATCCCTATTGCCCCCAGCACAGTATCTCTTCTGGTGGCTGTTTGTTGGGCCCTTGCAACTTTTTAGATTAGGAGCTGTTTGGGGATAGGGAACCATTCATTTCTTTTCTTTGCTCTGAAAACTGCTTTCTGAACTTTTTGTTGAAAAGTGGTATATGTGCAGTAAGTCCCCAAGTTACTTAAGACTTCCGTTCCGTCTGGAACCCAGGACATACACAAGTTGAGACAGCCAACTCTTGCCTGCAGGTGCAAAAGCACCGCAACAGATGGATTGCACCTGAGCAAGAGCATCAACACAGCTGTCCATAACTCAGATGTCCCTAAGGGCGCAATCCCAACCTGGAGTTAGGCAGGGATAGTTAGGCCAGCAAAATTTGGCCACCACAAGGGACATCATAAAGTATATTTGAATCATGCTCAGAGTCAGAGAGGCCAGAGCACAGACGTGTGTCATCCTCCCTGACTCCGAGAATGGTCCAAACATGCTTTATGGTGGCCCAGGTGCCAGCCAAACTTTGCTGGCCTAGCTGGGCCAGCCTAACTCCAGGTGAGGTTTGTGCCCTGAATCAGATCCCTATAACTTGGGGAACCACTCAGTGTATCAATATGCTCCACAAAAGCGTCATTCCAATTCCACTCCAAAAGCATGTTTTGAATTGCTTTACAAAGAGCAATTTCAAAGGTCGTGTGCAACTAAGAGTCAGCTGTTCAAAGAAGAAAATGGAAAATTCCACTGGAGCAGTGCCAACTCCTTGCATGTGATGAATGGGTAGCCCAATCCTAACTTGCACTGGAACAGCCAGGCTGCATGGCCTGTGCTGAATCCTACACAGAAGCAATCTGGAAGTCACCATAGGGTAAGGGGATATTTTCTCCCTTGCCCTGTCTAACATTCTAGCCTGCCCTATGGGGCTACACAGATCTGAGTCTGCTATTTAGGGGGTGAGGTGAGGATACAGTGTGAGCTACCAATCCCACCCCCTCTCATGCCCAATCTGTCTCCTGTTCCACCCATCCACACCCAGAAAAGCCCCTCCCCACCCCGGGAATGCCCTACCACCACACTCTCCCACCCCTGTGCTTTCGGGTGCAAACCAACCTGCTTTGGCTGTCACAGGTATGGGATCTTGCACTGGCAAGTTGGTGCACATCCTTGTGCTTGCATGGCCTGCTCCTGAGTCAGTGCAAACATGCTTTACGGCACATTTGCGACACTCAATCGCTGGCCTGCACTAGCTCAGCGCCAAACTTAGGATTGCACTCTTTGGAACCCACTGATATTTTCTTATTTGGGGGGACTACTCACTGAAAACAAACTGCCCCCATGTGGCACAAAACTAACATAAAAGAAAATCGTTGTAAAGCCTCATTGCTTCATAAAGAAGTGATTTATCACTTGTTTGTTCCATGTTGATATAATTAAATTGGAAAGGTGATGATTGCTTCTGAACATCTGTCTTTCGCTCTCAGATTCTTCACACTCTGTTGATTGGGTTATGCTTCATATTATTTCAATGTCCACAACTGTCAAAAGAAATGGGAAAGTGCTCATAAGAAGTGGTGATCCAAACTCGGAGGCTGCACTTCATTTTCAAAAGAAAAAATTAGGAAAAAAACAACAACACAACACTGTTATAGACTATGACAACTCCAGCACAGAACAAATTGTTTTCTGTTGTTCTGAAGGGCTGAACTAGTTGCAAATGGGAAAGGCATCCGTTTTTCTTTCATTTGAAACGTAAAGATGGTAAGAAAAGTTCAGGAGGTCTTTTTTGAACTTCATGTCAGTAAAATTGCTTTTACCCATTTGGAAAGGGAATGTCTTGTGTGTTCAGAGAAAACAAACACAGCACAAGTTAACAATATTCATCCACTGGGTGGAACAATAGAGTGCTGTGATCATCTTTACTGCTGCCGGAAGATGCTGTTTTTCAATTTTTTTTTTAAAAAAATGGGAATGTCAACTCTTGTCTTTGCAAAGCCTCTGACCCCAGTGAATGAGAAAAGTGCAAACACCTTTCCCCTACCCCCCCCAAAAGAAAGAAGATACTGCTCTGTTTTTACTCTGCCTACTTTGGGAAAGGTGGTCTTAGCTGTTCTGCACCCTGGGGCAAATCTTTGAAGGCTGCCCTGGGGTGCAAAGAAGCCTCCTCCCCCCACTGCCACCCCACAACTGTGTGCTGATGCTGGCCATGTGGCCAGCATTGGCACAGTTCTGTCCAGCTACATGAGTCAGGCGGTGGTGAACTGTGCTGATGCTGGTCACGCATCCAACATCCGTGCATTTCTGGCCCACTCAGTGAGCAGCCGGAGAAGCAGGGGGAAACTGAGTGGGGTAATACTACATCAGTGCTGGTGGTGCGACCAGGATTGGCACGACCCTGCCCTTCTGGTAGCCTGAAGTGGGTAGGCGGTGGGGGAAGGCTTTGGCAGTGGCTGAATCGAGCCACTGCTGGAGTTTTTTTCCTGCCTCCTGCCCTCTCCTCCACGTTTATAGCTGGGGGGCACAGGAATGTCAGGGGGGCAGAGCCGGAGCACCAAGTAGGGGAGCAATTTTACCATCTCCCACTGCTTGGTGCCCAGGGGAATTTGCCCCCTTACCCCCCTAGGGTACACTACTGTACTTTGGTTATTTCTTTGTTTTCTCTGCTTAACTTCTCTGAGGGCCAAACGACATGTGGCATTAAGCTCATTGCTTGTGCTCCTGAGCTTGGTTTTTAACTGAGCACATTAGGGTTGCCATGAAAAATTGTCCAGGGAAACACAAAAAAATCAAAATCAGAAATGAAAACACAAGGGCTGCCACTGCGCTCATCCCATCCAAATGGGATGCGCTCATCCCATCGGCTCTTGGATAGCCAGGATTGCCACCGTGCTCGCAGGTCATCCCCAGGCCCCGCAGCAGGCTCCTCAGGGGATCCATGCAGGCCAGCCATGGATGGCTCAGGCATGGAATGTACAGCAGCTTGGATGGTTCTCAGATGGGAGAACTGGTGGAGGGAGAACTGGTGGAACAGGGGGGGGTGCAGGACATACTAGGTGTGCTCTCACATGTGCAAGTAGAACTCATGAGCAAAGTTTTCTCATAGTAGCCTTGGGATTCAGATAGGAGCCATGGCAATCCAACGGAGTCAGGCCTCCAGGTGGACCGGCGGCACGTTGGTGGGTTCCACAGCCTCCCCCAGCATATCAGCATGGGCCACCGGGCCACCTGGAGGGAGGCCTGACTCGGTTGGCTTGCCATGGTTCTTGATAAGCTGCATTCTGTGGCTCCCAGCTGAATTTCTTCATTGAAATATACGTAGAGATTGCAGCAGCATTAAAGCTCACCTCAAGGTAAAGTTGTGTTAAGATATAATTAACCATTTTATAGCAGTTCATAATTGTTTTTCCTCGCAGGAAGAAAATATTTTGATTTCCACAATAATTACGGGAAAGCAGCACAGTGAGCGATAGCGAGCGTATGCAGTTGCATTGGGGTTTCAATCAAACCAAACCTGCTCCTAGTTTAACTCTCTTTTATCCTTGAAGCATTTGAATGTTTCGTGGCAATCAATAATTCTCCTAGGACGGAACTATGAAAATATTGATCAGAAATGCAAACCATGAGCTCATTTGTTGTCCCCATCATTTAATATTTTAGTGGAATGACTCGAAATTTGGGGCAATGGCTCTCCCAAGCCTCTTGGCCATTGGAGGCAAAAGAGGTCACTGATTGTTTCACATGCCCATGCATACATCTACAGCAGTGGTTCCCAAACTGTTCCCAAAGCAGTGGTTCCCAGTGGGAGTTTAGGAAGCACTGTACTGTAAATGTTTGCGGGAGCGGGGCAAAGGCAGCAACACGATCCCCAGAATTGCATCGCTGCCTGGGGCGACAGGGGCTGCCAGTGCCTTACCTGTCGCTACTCCAGGTTCCTAAGGGGGCAGGGAGCCCTGCAGAAGGCTCTGCAGGGCTCCCCAAATGGCTGCAGAACTAAAAAAAAAAAAAGCCTTCGCGACTCACAATCGGTTTCGCGATCGCAACCAAGAATTGGGTCTTGATCACTTTTTTTGTCCTGCAGTCATTTGAGGAGCCCTATGGAAGCTTCCGCATGGCTCCCTGCACCCCTAGGAGCCTGGAGTACTGACAAGTAAGGCACTGGCAGCCCCTGTCACCCCAGGTGATGATGCAATCCCCAGGATTGCATCACTGCCGTCGACCTGCCCCACCCCTTAAAGGCAGAGGGGCAGAAACTTTCAGGCTGGGGTATCGCAACACCCCAGTTTGAAAACCTCTGAACTAGAGGTTAGGGCTAAAGTAATGCCTGGGGTTCTTCACTTCTATTTGGCAAAAGAAAACTTCCTCTTCTCCCAGTACAGCAAGTCCTCACGTAAAGTTGTCGATAGGATCTTGGAAACGGCAACTCTAAGAGAAACCAATTTTACCTAATTGAATATACATAAACAAGAGTTAAGGTCCTACAGCATAGTTCTGGTCACACACAAAAAAAATCATTAAACATCTAAATAAAGACCCAAAACATTTATAATGATAAGCATTGAAATAAATGAGGACTTTCTGGGCTGGAGAAACCCCATGCAGATATGGGAAGAATGAGTCTCCACCTGCATGTACGGAGGGAGGTTATTTTGCATGGTTCCTGTCCTTGCCCGTGACATGCTGGGCTGCCATTGGGACAGACCGAGAGGGGAGAGCTCTGGCACCCTGGGCAAAAGCAGTGCACAGACCTCTCTTCCTCTTTCATTTCAGCTTCAATGGAACCCAACCATCTAGGCTACTGTCAGAGACTAGCTGGCCACCTTCTAGGGCCGGGTAGGAATTTTTTGCTTCTTGACTGATTGGCCTAGGAAGGAGGTTTTTTAACCTATGCCTGACTGTCCTTTGCATTTGGGTTTTGTTGTTGTTGTTCAGTCGCTAAGTCGTGTCCGACTCTTCGCGACCCCATGGACCACAGCACGCCAGGCCTCCCTGTCCTCCACTACCTTCCTGAGTTCACCCAATTTCATGTTCATTGCTTCGGTGACACTCTCTAACCATCTCATCCTCTGCCGCCCCCTTCTCCTTTTGCCTTCAATCTTTCCCAGCATGAAGGTCTTTTCTAAAGAGTCCTCTCTTCTCATGATGTGGCCAAAGTACTTGAGCTTCAGCTTCAGAATTTGTCCTTCCAGGGAGCAATCAGGTTTGACTTCCTGGAGGATTGACCGATTGGATCTCCTTGCAGTCCAGGGGACTCGCAGGAGTCTTCTCCAACACCATAATTCGAAAGCATCTTTTCTTTGGCGCTCTGCCTTTCTTATGGTCCAGCTCTCACAGCCATACATTGCTAGGATGAAATTGCATTTGAGTACAGGAAGGAGGAATAGGGATCTGGGGTCTGCCTGTAGGCGAGGAACAGGCCAGGTTAAAGCCAGTGCTGGTCCTCTGCGTCTACCCAGATCGGGGAGTGGCCTGGGATGGAATTGGAATGCCCACCTTCATGGTTACCTGCCTGAGGATGGACGAGCAATTCAGATTCCTTGACACCCTTTCCAGGGGTTGGCATTGAAGAAGCTGGAGGAGCCTGTAGGCAAACCCCAGTTCGGAGCCAGGGTGGTTCGCCCAAGGGAGGCTCAGGCAGGCCAACAGACTCCTCCTAGTTAGGTGCCCGTACTAAAGGGGTGGTGTTGAGTCAGGACTTGCTGCTACTACTACTGCCAATGGCTGCCCAGCACAGTAATTTAAAATAAATCATGGCTCTGATTTGTGTCATGTGTGTTTTGTAGGGGGATACCTGGGCAATCTGCAAACATGGAGTGAAGCATGGTTCTACTACAATCGCTGTTAAAATGTAGTTAAATTGTCTTGAAATGAATAAGGTACTTGGACGTCCACAAGAATTTCTGAGCACAAGGTAGAAAATCAGGCCCCAAACTCTTCTGTCGAAGTGGTTATTTCCTCCTCTTTGTGTTCAGGTCTGAACAAAGAAAATTAAAAGTACATACAAATGCAGAATAAATGCTTGGTATTTGCATGCAAATGAAATTGGAAGTTTCCCATTTTGATTCTAAGATCTGCATATTCCTTTTCGATAAGAATGCATGGTTGTTTTGAAGAGGAACGCCAAAAAAAAAAAAACTAATTATAGAGTTGGAAATAATAAAAAAGGAACGGATGCTTCAACCAGAGAAGTGCACAGAACTTAACAAATGATGCCGTTTCCAAATAACCAATTCTTGTAAGAAATAATGAGCTATTGGCTATGAGAGAAAAGAGAGGAACTAGTAATGCAGATCCAGCATATACAATACAGTTAAATTTTATTACTTGTCATTGATACTGAACATTTGCATCTCACAGGCAGACAGAATGAATATGTTCCATTCTTGGAACGGAAATTTTCATTCATAGCTCGTATTCAAATGGAACGTGCTTGTGTGATTTCCCTACATACAAAAATCCTAAGACGGAAAATAATTATTCTGCAAGAAAAACGCTCAGGTGCATCGTTATGCAGATGCATAAGCGCACCTCCAAAACTGGAATCTATTTATCCTTTTATTTATGAAAACCCTTGTAAACACACAAGTGCTTGTAAGAGTGGTTGGCTGTTGGCTGTACACAAGCTTTGTGCTGTCCATCTTGGGGCGAGCATATGTTGGACTTCTCACTGTATTTCCTGATTTCAAAGGGGTTGAAAAGGATTTAGAGAATCTAAATCTAGGGGTTTGGGCATACCCATTGTATGCCCTCATGCCATCTACCATATTTCTTTTGTGCCCAACCCTATCCCCCATCTGTAGGGATGGGTTTTTTTGGTGATCAACACAGAATGCTAAATAATGAGAATTTCTAGTGAAAATGTGACATAAAATGAAATATAGGTCAAAACACAAAAAAACCCCATCTCGTATGCTTATTTTGACCGAGTTTGTGTCAAACTGCATTTAGATCAATTGCACAAAAATAACACCACTTTTGTTTATTTTTGACAAAGTTTTGAGGACTCCACAAATAGTTTTCAGTAAGGGATCAGGAGGAGGAATGGCAGAAACAGGAGGAAGCTTGCTTAAACTATGAACACGCATGTTCATCGTTCACAGTGCATGCTGGGGCAACTTTAGTGGAATGTGGAAGTAGTTAATAGCAGTTTTGTGACGCTCCAAGCAGCAATCAGCATGCAGCTTGGGAATTTTTGAGCAAGATATTTTGGGCTGGGATGTGTGTGCCAGTAATTGCTTGCTTTTGTAGGGCCAGTCACCCTTATTCATTGCCCTGTTTGTACAATTCGCAATAAAAATTTGGATAAAAACACATAACATCACAATTTGCTATTTTAATCAAGAAATTTTTGGGGAAAAAATCATCAAAAAACTACCCGTACCCATCTGTGGTGTGGTTGCCGCACAACATGGCATGCTGTTGTGCCCTACAGGGCCGCTGCTACAAATGGCAAGTGGTGCCAGCCATGTGGCAGAGGCTTATTGGCTCTGCTGGAGCTGGTACGTTGGCACAGGAGTGGACATTAGGCAGGGAGGGGAGTAATGGGGCAGAGAGGGGGAAGATCAGAGAGGGAGGAAGAAGAATCTGCCACAAAATAAGGCGCCATGGCCATGAGAGGTTTGGAACCATGTGTACGTCGATTTATCTCAGCGGTCTCCAAACTCCAGCCTGTGGGCCAGATCCAGTGATCACTGTTTCTGTCCTCCCAGTGCCCTGCACTTACCGTTCCACTGCAGGGCACAGAGACAGCTGTGCCTACATGTCCCAAGTGTTGCCACAGCCAGCTGTGCCTACCCAGAACACTGGGTGCTCAGCCTGCTGGGGCGACCGAAGCCAGAAGCAACTGGCCACAGTGTGTAGGCTATGTAGGCTTGGCTGTTTCTGTGCTCCACGGGGGGAACGGTAAGCATGGGTTGCACTGTGGAACCTTTTTAACCTCGCAGCGGTCTCCAGATTTAGCTCAATGCCTCATGGAAGGTTTTTCAAAGAATATGTATACCCAAAGAACACTGATGGAGCAGTTATGAGGGTAATGTTTCCAGCCGGCCAAGGAATGTAGCGATAGTTTCCCATGCTTAGAAAGGCCATATAGCTATGAACAGTAAAGCTCTGGTTTGTAGAACACCATCTCCAATTAAACTGTGAGGTCTGAAAATTGATGATACTCTACTGTTTACCTCATTTCTTTTTCATAGCAAATGGTCTTGTTCTTCAAAGTGTTAGAAAAGTTATCAAACATCTCACATGCTAATATGAACAGCTGTCGTCTGGCCATGGAATGATGGACATGGTTTTTGATAGTCTGTCATCACAGTTTATATTGGCTCAGCATCAGGCATTTAAATTATTTATTTATTTATTTATTTATTTATTTATTTATTTATGGCACCTTTTTGGCAGTGCTTTATAATACATGTCATTAGCAAGAAGCGCTAGGACCCTGTGTAAAGCCAAGTTGTATGGCATTCCAATTATTGATTAAAAATGAATTGCAGGGAATGTCTTCTTGAAGGTCTCCACTAACAAGGAAAAGTCCAATTGCTGGCATGGTGTATGCACTGTCATATTAAAGAAACTCACACTTTGTTTGTGCAGCCTGCAAGAAAGCTAATTAAGTCAAGTTTAGTTCCAGCCGCATCTTCTGGCATGTGTGATCAGTAAACAAAATTGAAGACTACAAATTGGAGGGTGGGTTTTGCAATATTAGACACTTGCAGAGAAAAAAGAGGACCAAAGAAGGAAAAAAAATGCAGCGATCTTTCAAGCAATATGGCAATTAACTAGAAAAATGATTTACTGTCTCATAAATAACCCTCCATTTTCCCACTGGAGTATGTATTGGCTGCTGCTTGCTTCAACCTTCGTTTGGGTGGACTTAAAAAACATTTTTAATGCTGGTTTAGCATCTTCTTAGACTAATGAACCTCCTTCAGTGATCCTGCACTGTGACACTTCTATCAGCATGGGTGGTCTTTGAAAAATCATAGAGTTGTGAGGCTAGAAGCCACCAGAGATTCATCCAGTTCATTGCCCTGCATTAATGCAGCATCTACTACACAAAAACACCTCCAGGAGTGTATTGTTTGCAACTATGGTAAAGGAAAGGAACTAGTTCTGAATGGGGATAATGTGCTAAATATTGAAGAGAGGGGCCATAGGCGTCTTAGAAATGACTGAGAACAAGAGGCTTCTCTGGAGAAAAATGTAAGGTGGCTATTGTTGTAATTGTTGGCTCAGGAGTCACAGCTGAAGGTAGCTTGAAAAATAAATTATTGGCTCATTTCTGGGATGTTTCATATACTAAAAGCCACCAACAAGCAAGAAAAATTAAGGGGACGTAAGCGGTGTTCTCTATGAACCTAATACCAGGGGTATCACGCTCATTGCATACTGAGGGCCTTGTAGAGTTCATGGCAGCCTCATAAGGACCGGAAGTGATGTCATCAATCAGGAAGTGACATCATTAAGCAAGTGATGACCAGAAATAAGCACTCTCATCTAACACTCATTAGCGGCAAATGACAGAAGAAATGCACATCTGGATCGTATTGCACATTGTTTTCATGATATGGGAGAGCCCGATTATTATGTAGGTGGGACAACAGAGAGCAGTACCGCTTCTATGTAGGCATCACTTCACTGCCCAGAAGCTGAGAGGTTCTCTAGGAAGTGACACTTCACAGAAACAGCATTGCTAAAAAAGTAGCCCACCTAGTAGGGGTCTCCTAGTGCCTCAGTGGCATCTTTCATGCCTCTTGGTCTGCCCATTCCCCATCGTGTTCCTTGCCTTCAAAGACCATCTTCTCCCTCTTCCAGTGCCTTGGCAGAAGCAGTGCTGGGACAACCCAATTATCACATGGGCCTTTCAATAGTGACACCTCTTCTGAGGCATCACTTTGAAGCTCATAAGTCGACAGCAACTGATGAAGGCGTAGGGAAAGACTTCATGATAATTGGCCTCTCCCAGTACTGCCCTTTCTGCAGGTCCACTTCTACTCAGGCATCTCTGAGCAGCTCAACGGCTGATTGTGGCACTGGGAGAGTCCAATTATCATGCAGGCTGGACAAAGAGTTTCCATGGGCCATATTCTGCCCATGGGACCTTGCCTCCCCTGCTCGATACTGACTGTGTACACGCCCAACAATGCATGACTGAGAGTGCAATCCTAACCAGGAGTTAGGCTGGCATAGTTAGGCCAGCAAAGTTTGGCCAGCACAAGGGACACAATAAAATATGTTTGGACCACTCTCGGAGTCAGAGAGGCCAGCACACAGATGTGCGCCATCCCCCCCAACTCTGAGTGTTCCAAAAGTGCTTTACGGTGGCCCTTGTATGGCCAAACTTTGCTGGCCTAAGTATGCCGGGCTACCTCCATGTTAGAATTGCACCCTGAGCCATATTTATTGAAATCAATGCCAATATATACTCTGTGTAGATCCTGTAGCAGGGCATTTTTTCTCCAAACATTCCTCTCTCTTATAATATGGGTACCTACCTTAGAAAAGATAGCACACTGTTGTTTACTTGCTCTTTGAGTGCTCCCATGCTGCCTCAAAGTTATAAATGGCCTGGTGATAATTCTAGCTTTTCTATACCAACTCCAAAATGGGGTGGGTGAGTTGAGAAAGCTGAACTGCACTGCCTCCCCCCAAGTCGGACAGCCTTGAAGATAAATTCTGCAATCCCAACCCAAGGGGCAACGTGTTTGGCCAGCATTGACTGCCAAGAAAAGCCAGTTGCTTGACACAAAGAGTAGGAGCGATTTTCCAGATTTTAAGGAATGGGGGAATATATGTGTTTCTCCATACATTTTGAAAGGTATCTACATTCGCCTCCAACCTTCCCCCACCCACTACTGTGCAGGGCTGTCAGAACATTAGAGAAAGAGTTCCAGAACAGATGCAGATTCAGTCGAGGAAAACTAAGATGATCAAGAAGTACAAAGAATGCAATTGCTGTACAATAGACAAGACTAAAATGAGCACTTTCCAGTATTAACAAGGCTTGAGAACAATAGCCTGTGAGAATCACACAGAACACCCACTTCATACACCACAGAGAACAATTATAGGACATCACCTCGTTTTCATTTAAAACAATAGACCTGCAAAAAGCCCACTCATTAGGAAGCGGGTTGTGAAGAGGCGCTGCTCCAAATGTCAGCCGCTCAGTAGAGATTCATTATATTATTTAACATTATTGTTACTCTGTTTACTTTTGCCTCGGTTCAATCACCTGCTAGTTAGGCAAATTTTGGGCAGTTATGCAAGCAGATTCTCTGCAAATTAGTCCAGCTGTCATTTCTCAAGCTACACATGAGGGTCTGGAACTAGTATTAAGCCACCGACATTGTTGATGTGCTCACTGCAAAATAACGATAGATTCCTCCCTAGAAAAGGTGGGGGGAACTTTGAGAAATATTACTTCAAGAGCATCCAGCTATCTATTAAGTAGTTAGTTAAATGCTAGTTATACATCAAAATGGGACGTGGTGGCACAGCGAGTTAATCCGCTGCTGCTGGGCTTTCCAACCGCAAGGCTGGGAGTTCAAGACTGCGCGACGGAGTGAGCTTCCATTGCTTGTCCCAGCTCCTGCCAACCTAGCAGTTCGAAAGCACCTAAATGCAAGTAGATAACTAGGGACCACTTTGGTGGGAAGGGAACAGCATTCCGTGTGCTACGGCGTAGAGTCATGCCGGCCACATGACCACGGCAACTTGTCCTCGGACAAAACGCCGGCTCTACAGGCTTTGAAACGGAGATGAGCACTGCCCCCTACAGTTGGTCGTGGGGAAACCTTTACCTTTTTTATACATCAAAATAAGCAAGCACTTTCAATAATGCCCCCCACCCCATAACTCGGGGCGCAATCCTAAGCTGTGCTGGAACAGGCAGGCTGGCGAGCCTGCGCTACAGCCAGTGGAGCTTGGGATCAGGCTGGATCCTCCATGGGGCAAGGTACATTTGTCCCCTTGCCCTGGGGTAGGCGCCAGCTGCCCCTATGGGCTACTTGGATCTGTGCCCACTATATAGGCTGTGACATCATTGGGTAAGGTGGGGGAGCATTCAGCATGCCGACTGAGGTGTCAGGTCTTAGGCATGTCCTGATTACAGCCTCCAACTCTGACAAACCTGAGATGCAAATATATGCAATGTAAAAAAAAAGCAAAAAAAAGAGAGAGAGAGAGAGAGAGAGAGAGAGAGAGAGAGAGAGAGAGAGAGAGAGAGAGAGAGAGACCATACCAGGGTTAAAGAAACTGCCATTTATCCATCAGGCTGGTTCTAAACCTCAATTGGCCTCACCATTGTTCCATCCTAGGCCCTCAGTGTTGAACCTTGGCAACACTGAAGTGAAATTTTCTCTTTAAGGGCGTAATCCTAACCTGGAGATAGGCCAGCACCATAAGGCCAGCAAAGTTTGGCCTGCACAAGGGCCACTGTAAAGCAGCTTTGGACCACTCTTGGAGTCAGAGAGGCCAGCACGCAGATGTGCACCATCCTCCCTGAGTTTCTTGGACCTTCAGGAGTGGTCCAAATGCGCTTTACGGTGTCTCTTGTGCCAGCCAAGCTTAACTGTGCTGGCCTAACTCCAGGTTAAGATTGCGCTCTAATTGTCCTATGGAAAGGAGCTCTGACTTGGACATTCGTACCAACAGTGCTCCATGCACTCAGACACAATGGTTGAGTATTTATCATTCATTATCCTACTGCTATGCATTACAATCAAGGGTTTAATGGAAACCTAATATCCAGAGTATGTCTTTTTAACAAAAAAATTAACACAGGAGACTTTGAGAGTAAATGTAACATCACTTAATGAGGTTCTTCAACTCTCCAGAGACTTCATTCTCTATTTCTCAGGGGATACTGCAGAGACACTGAGGATTTGTTAAATTATATCGTGAGCAGGAACATAATCTGGTGCGCCAAATGCCTTTATTGCTTCTCCGTTGCTTCTAAAAATGAAAGCTGAGAGTCTGGATTTAAACTGGGTCGTAATGTACATTGGATCAGTCCCGAAGAGCTACTACCATTTGCTTTTGGGGGGTAATTAATATGTTGCCCAATCACTCTATTGCCAGATGCCTGCAGGGCAGCACATGTTGTACAGAGGCTGATTAAAGTCTTCTCTTCGGGGAGAGATGAATTATAGAGGGGATATCTTAGTGTTCCCTTTGATGGGCAAAACTTTCTGGGATCGTGCTGAGAGGTGGATTCTCCATTTACAATGAAGACGCAGCCACAGAGTAGTGCCTGGCATTGAAATGAATGCACAGAAAGTCCCGGCTTGCAGGAACTGCATGTTTGTTCTTGTGCCACTGTCTGCTCGGGAGTCTTGAGTCAAAGCTGCACTCTGAGAAAAGAAGATAAACCATGAAATGCCTGTTGCATGGAATGTACATCCCCAATGCTTCAGTGAATTGGTGCTTGATAGGGCCAAATTAGACATTCCATGACAAATACATATAACAAGAGCCTGAAGAGCATTTTCCAGAAGTAGGGGTGGAGTGTTACCAGCGGTGCTTTTTAAGACATGTGAAATGTGCGTAAGAAGGTGGAGAAACAACTTTCTGCAGAGATCCTGTGTGAAGCTAATGGCATCTCCAGGGGAGTAGCTAAGGAAGTGCAGGGGGTGCAACTGCACCAGGCAACAAGCTTTAGGGGAGTAACAAGCTGAGCTTGACATTCGTGGCCAAAATTGAATAATACCATTATGTTATATATCGTTGGAAAGGTAATTTAATGCAGAATGCAATGAAACAAACCACATTGGGAAATCTTTATCAACAGTTATGGCCAAAAAACCAGAGGAAATGAAAATACAGCTGTGACATCTCTTCCTGTTGTGATGTCACTTCCAGGGCAACATTTTGCTGTCTGTACTGGGCTACACTTTCATTAGAGACGCCCCAGGCATCTCTGTAAGTCTCTGTAATTCAGTGGTGAAATGATGACCGAGGCCCACTTATTAGTGCACTGAAACATTGACTTTAGTGCTCAGGAAACCAAAGAGGCAGGTTTTAACTGGGGCTTCCTGAATTATCACATTCACTCCGGCTCTGTGCAAGTGAGCATCTAATGCTAACACTCACACACAACGGAGCCCTAAAGAAAGCGAGATTGGAAGAGGAGAAAGAAGAAGAGTGGAACTCCTTAAAAGGAGAAGAAACGAGGCAAAGAGGTGGGGAAAACATTGCCGGTGGGGGCGGGGGAGGACATAGCTAGATGAGGTGGACTTCCAGAAAAACCTGTAGCAAAGAAGACTTTGGGGTGCAGGGAGGAAGAAAAGAGGGGAAACAGCCAAAGGAATTAGTAGAAGAAAAAGAGAGATCCAACCAAGTGAATGCTGAGGTGGAAGGCTGCAGCCTGAAATGGTTCTCTGTAGCCTGAGCTGAAGGCAAGGGGTGGACCTAGAAACAGGCTGTAAAGTACTTCTCCTGCCTGCAGTGTGGAACCTTATCTCTCCCACTGGGCAAGCTCTCTTAACCTCAACCCTAGGCCCTCTGAAATACTTCATGAAGGAAGGTTATCGTGCCTCAAAGGAATCCTATAGCCAATCTGGGCTTCCATTGTCAAGGTTACAGGATAGAAGAGGCCTGAAGAAAGCCCCCCCCCCTCTCTCTCTCTCACACACACACACACATTACATAAAAGGCTCTTCAGACTGGCTTTTAATGAGTGTAAAACTTGTTTCCACAAAACCTTGTTTTGCCAGCTTTTATGTAACCTTATTATCCAATATATCTGAGGGGAAAGTATCCTGGTACTTTTCGTTTTCTACTGCCATGTCTAGATAAATTTGTCCTTTTGACATTTTGCTTGGGGCAGCAGTGACTCATGTTTCTTTGTTGCATTCTCCCTTGCATTACTGCAGGACTTACTGGTGCATCTAGCACATTTTCAATATAGCAGGCATTTTTACTTGGGGACACACACACACACACACACACACACACACACACACACACACAGAGAGAGAGAGAGAGAGAGAGAGAGAGAGAGAGGTAGATGATAGAAAGCAACTACTATTACTGCAAATATCAGTGAACTGAGGAAAAAGACATGGAACCCAAGGATGCTTCTTTCAGAAATGTAAAGGCAACAAGAATCTTTCATCCAGATGTGAATGCTGAAGCACTGGTAGCAACTGAACTGCCTTGAGACTTCTAAAAGTAGTGGGTACATCATGAAGGAACTATCTGACACAACAGTCCCAAACACATTCTTTGGAAGCCAGACTGTGAGCATAATCAATTAAGTAGCATGATTGAAGGAACTGAAAATTTTTTGTGCAGTGCTCCTTTTCTCTTGTGCTGCTTATGCTCTTATTTGAGGCTTAGCTCTCTCTCTCTCCCTCCCTCCCTCTCCCTCTCTCTCCCTCTCTCTCTCTCTCTCTCTGTGTGTGTGTGTGTGTGTTGCATTGCATAATTGGCGTATCCTCTTTCCTTCTTACTGTAAGCTTATTTTCCCAATAAATTATATTGTCGCAAGTATATTTCTGTTCCTCTCTATTATATATAGGGGACACTCGGGAAGAATAGTGTTGAAGGATGAACGTGGAGATTTTCTTGCAAACTTGGATCTGAAAGGACCGAGAAAAACATGGGTGTGCATGTCAAAACACAACACACACACACACAAACACACACAGAGAGAATGCTCAGGCAAAGGAAAAGAAAAAGTGCTGTACTCTTCCTCCTATAGTTTAAAAGGATAAGATCTCTGCCCAGTCTCCATCTCTAACATGAAACTGGATGGTTCAAGAGAAAGCATTGCCATATGTTGAGCTGTGGCTTTTTCTTTCAATGGCCACCAACAATTTTCCACCTATTTGTCCCAAAATGCTCGCTCATAGATTCTGCGGCATCCAGGTTTCCGTTACCGCAGCTTGCAAGCAGAATAGAGCTCCTTAATGGAGGGACATCTTTTTTCTGGTTTTTGCTAAATGGTATAGCCATTTTGCTAGCTGAAACGTATTTGCAGACAGGCAGCAACTCAATTAACAAGAATAATAAAGTTGGCTGGTCATCTTTCAGTGAACACGGCCCATTTAAAAGACTTACAGCTATTAAACAGCCTCTGTGGTTGTCCACCAACCATTGATCAGGTCAGAACAAACTCTTGCATGCTAATTGCTTGCTGGGGGAAAAAAAAATCTTTCCATCACCCAAATGTGCTCTCCTTTAATTCTCGCCTGGACAAATAGACCATTTATTCCTTGACAATATAATTTCAAGAAAATATGCAGCCAGCAGCATGTACATTATTCATGCTTACCTGAAGGGATCTGCAAACTGCAAGACCAATAAAGACCCTGGATTTACATCTGCCCACCCTTCAAGTGGTTTGCTTGGGTTACAATGCCACCCTAATGCATAATGCAGATGGCCTGGAGTCATTCTGTTGCTCCTTGACAACTGAAAAGCCAGAAGGCAACTCTGTCAATCCCGGTCTTTTCACTGGTTGGCGTTTGCGTGCCAGCAGGTAAGGAAGTCTGCGAGTCTTCAGCCTGGCCTCGGTTTGGAGCATCAACAAACATTAGGCAGCAAATGATCTGCCATTGAAAGGGAGGTCACCAACAGAAAAAACTCAATGAAGGCTTCATCCTTGAGTGACAGAAGGACAGACAGGATGGTTCTTCCCTATCACCTCTTGCTTGTGTGATGATAAAAACTGCTATATCAAAAATGAACGCAGGTTTCCCCAAGGTGCATTTTTCATTCACCCTCATCAGTATTTGCATTTGGGTTTCTGTGTGCCCCATTTTCTGCTCTTAGTGCTTGCCTCTGTGCTCCTAACTTCTGTGTATTAAATCAGTGTGGGAGCAAAATGTTGTGGCTTGATTCTTACAGATATGGAGGCTCTGCAATCTCTCCCTGCTTGCTTCTTTGTATTGCTGCACCATTACACCTATTTTATAGGCATGCCTATAAATACGTGGGCCTTTAATACGTGGGCCTTCATACAGGCGACTCCAAACCACAGCCCAGGGGGCCAAACCGGACCGACCACAAGATTTTATCCAGCCCACAGCAACTTAAAATATTTGACATTTTTACTCATTATATATCATTTCCCAGTTTAACCACAGCATTGGTTCTTTGTAAATGTCACATTTCTCTTTCATTCTGAATCATATCATGCTGATTACGAAAAAAGAGCCAAGTAAAATTCATTCACTTAAGTTTCATTCATTCATTTATGAAACTGAGTTTTTCGTCCTGCGAAAAGCTGTAAAATATACGAAGGAGCCCTTATACTGAAAAGTCTGGAGAGGAGCCCTTGTACTGAATTAGTCTGGGCTGATACAAGAAAGCAATTGTAATACATACTGTTGACACTTGGGAATTTGGATGTGGGGCGTGTGGGTAGGTTTCTGTCGGCTGGTCTATCATGTTTAACCCATTGTTTCTGGACTGAAGCATTTTAGCAGTATAAGAAGGTTCCAGGTTATCACTAGGAAGCTGACAAAATACTCTTGTTATCACTTCTACATCACACCTGATCTAGACCTGTGAACAACACAAAGACTAGTACAACCCCTTCTCTGCATCACTGTGGGCTGGCCCCAGACCTTTTGCCACCTAATGTGGACAAGATGGGATGACAAGATCCCATACAAAATGCAGAATGCTGTGCCTGAAAAATACGTTAAAAACAGACAGAGAAAAGCAGCATCACAACACAACATAGTGCTCTGAATGAAATCGAAGAAAATTCAAGGCACGTAATAACTGACCTAACCACACCTTCACAGACAATAGTATTTTGCTTTGAGAATTCATGACAAATTTTATCTTAGAAAAATATAAAACAGAACTTTTTTTTCTAAAATAAAATTTGCTGAATTAAGAAAACTTTGCTGAAAAGAATACATCCAGAGGCAAGCTACCACCCAAAACCACCCTTAGGTTCTGCCACTCACCAGCATGTTCCCCCGTCATCTCGCACTCAAGGAATGCTCCCAATATTCTCTCCATGACCCCTTTATAGGAAAGCGGTGATAGGTGCAGCTTTATACAAGGAAGTAACCCACTCATTCCCTTCATAATTTTTGTTCTTCCTGCAGCTCTGCCACCGCTTCTTATAAAGTTGAGCAAAGACCAGAAGACCTGTTTCACTTTTAGTTACATAGAAAACATTCTAAGGCTGCAATCCTGTGCACACCTCAATCCCACCCCGCTCAATTAGATTTACTTTAGAATAGATACGAATAGGGTTGTATTATAATTTGGTTCATTTTTGAGCAGGTTACATACATACCTTCTTAAGGTATGGATGGCCAACCTTTCAACTTTAGGGTTCCTGGACCTTTAAACAATTGTGTAGAAGCAGGAATTTCAGCAGGTGCAGCCTGTCATTTGTATCAATCAAAGTGGTTTTATATACCGCTTTTCAACAAAAAGTTCACAAAGCTGTTTACGGACAAAAAAATAAAGTTAAATGGTTCCCTGTCCCAAAAGGGCTCACAATCTTAAATAAAAAATGCAGAACCCCACCTGCAATAGCCACTAGAAAAGATGCTGCACAGGGGTGAAGAGGGACAATTAAACTGGGCCTGTTGAAATTCTCTCCTCTACACAATCGTTAAAGGTCTAGGAGCCCTAAAATTCAAAGGTTGGTCACCCCTGTTTTTAGGTGAAGGTGATCTCATAAGCATGAACCCTTGTGGGAAATGTTAGCACAATTGCCATGTTCTTTCTTTGAGGGCGCAATCCTAACCCAGCATAGTTAGGCCAGCAGACATTTTGCCGCCACACAGGCCACCATAAAGTGCATTTGGACCACTCTCAGAGTCAGGGAGGATGGCACATGTCTGTTTGCTGGCCTCTCTGACTCCAAGAGTGGTCCAAACATATTTTACGGTGTCCCTTGTGTCAGCCAAACTTTGCTGGCCTAACTGTGCCGGCCTAACTCCAGGTTAGCAGTGTACCCTGAATCACAAATTGTACAGTCATCTGTATGCAGTTTTCCTTCATGCCTACAGTACATGGGCTGAAATCCTGTACATGCTTACTTGAGAGTAAGTCCCATGGACATCTGTTCAGGTATCTTATGAGTAGACATGCAAAGGATTCAGGAGGGGGATTCACAAAGCATTTCAGTCCCCCCAGACAGGAGTTTTAGCAGGTTCCTGCCCTTTAATCCCCAGAGAAGAGATTAGATGGCTTTTGATGGACTTTTTGATAGAATGAAGGAGGAAGAGGGAATGTTCTACAAAAGCCAAGCAGCACAGTCAAGCATCACAGCAGCGAGCATATACATATACCAGAGTCCACAAAGAAGAGCAGAAGAGGCAACAGCCATGGGAAAAGATGCTAAGGTTAAAAAGAACAATTGCTGTCCCCTTGCTAAATACAAGAGGAGACCACTTTAAAATGGGCCCCTTTGCCCAGGTAACAGGTATGGGGAGGCTATTGGACCGGTGCAGCAGGAAGATGGAAATCATTAAAGCAAAAAGGGAGGAAACATAAACCCAATAGTATGCAAGGAAGACTGAACTATTCATAATTTGGAGCCCTTCTTGTAGTCCTACTTCCAAAATCGTTAGCCAAGGGCAACATACCCACACCCTATGTCCGAATCCTGAATACATTCACCTGGAAGTAAGTTCTATTAGAATAAAGAGTAGACAAGTAGCATAGGTGCTGGGACACCTTCCCAAAATATGATTAGAGGCATGCATACTCAAGCATGAGTGGGTATTTTGGAAGAATCATCTCCCATACAATTAGAAGCATGGAGCCACATATTGGTCAGGAAGGACAAAGTAGGTTGTGCTTTCAGATAGTTAAAGAAAGAAGATTGGCAACATGCAGGGCTGGCCTTAAGCCAATGTGACCAATGCCATCACATCGGGCTCCACGCTTTGGGGGGCCCTGCACCAGTGCAGTGAGCATATTGCTTGCTGCTGCAGTCAGCAGAGCAGTTTTACCTTGGGACCTCTCAGCTGCCCCAGCTTCTGAAGTGCTCAAAATGGGCCTCCTGGAAGCAATTGGCAGTGACATCATCCTGTTACCGCCAACTATTTCCAGGTGCCACACTTTGTGTATGGCACCACAAGTGCTCTTCTTGGTGAGTGGGGGGCCCTGTGGGGTGTATGGGGGCCCCACAGGAATGCCCCACATTGCCCCCCCCACTCCTAGAGCCGGCCCTGGCAACAGGTAAGCCCAAAGCAGATTCTGCTATTAGAGTCAATCTCTGTTCTTCCCTGGGAAAATACTACTACTCAGTGGCTATTAAGCACTGATTACACACTTCTGAGAGTGATTTTATATTGAGCAGAGAATAGGTAAGTGTGTGTGAAGAACAATATGTAGCTATGAATGGATAATTAATGGCCCACATACCACTATTTTATAGCAAGTAATAACAATATATTACCTTTAGTTGAAAAAAATAGTCTTCACATCCAATGTTTCAAATCAAAATAATAGATCACTAAAGCACCTTCCAAGCATTATTTCCTCCTGTGATAGTCATCGAAACAGCTGACCAGCAAATTAATACACATATTAATAGCCTTATTCTTCTAGCCCCTTTCCTGTCTCTTGAGATGATTGAGAGTGCAATCCTAACCTGGAGTTATGCCGGCACAGTTAGGCCAGCAAAGTTTGGCTGGCACAAGGGCCACCGTAAAGCGTGTTTGGACCACTTTCAAGGGAGGATGGCACACGTCTGTATGCTGGCCTCTGACTCCGAGAGTGGTTCGAACATACTTTACCATTGCCCTTGTGCTGGCCAAACTTTGCTGGCCTAACTGTGCCGGCCTAAATCCAGGTTAGGATTGCGCCCTAAAACATTAGGATCTGACACTTTGTGTTTTGGTTTTGAGTTGTGTCTTGCTAATCAACCAGAGCCATTTGTGGGAATTCTGCTCCTCCACAGCATAAATGGAAAGCAGAGGAGTTTTTGCCCTATCCCTCAAACTACGAGGGGACGTGGAAGATCTCCAGTCACCACTAGTAATGGTAGATAGGGCAGTATCAACTCCTACGTTTGGTTTGACAGAACTCTTGAACTTCTTTGGAATTGATGCTAATTGCTGCCTGTTAATAAAATAGCTACACAGTATAATTCCAGCACTTCTGTTTGTAGCTTTGTTGCAACACACGTACTCTATGGCTGGAAACCATAATACATAATATTTTTTTAAAAAGCTTAACTGAATATAGGAGTACCTCTGATAACTCTCCTTCCTTTGGCACTGTTTTGCTACAGTGCTTTTTGTTCTAATTTCTTGCCTTATTATGTTTTGCTACAGTGCTTTTTGTTTTAATTTCTTGCCTTATTACCGACATGGTATCTCCAACAGCTCTGTTTCAGATGGTGCTCTGCTTTCAAGGAATAGATCCTTCGGACTGTTGGGGGAGGAGAATATTGAAGATGTAATGGGAGGAGATTCTCATCATGTGGTTCCTGCAGGCTTCCTTCATATTAGATCATGCTAGTTCATCTTAGTTCCCCAGTATAACCTTTGAACTAACAAGGGTAATAATTATGAGGAAGAGGTAACTCGAATGTAAGTTATCTGGTCAAAATGTTTGAAACTGAGTTTGTTGTCGAATAAGTCAGAGGTGAAAAAAAATGATTTTTTGTGTGTGTTGGAATGGATCCAAAAAGTGTGATGAACCAAAGTTTTTAAACCCCAAAAGTTATTTCAGAAAGATGCCCAGCATTGTTGCCTAGTCAGCTTCAGATAAGATCCAAAGCATGCAGCTTTCCATCCCAGATCTGAAGTCCTAGAAGTGTTAGCTAGGCACGTTTTTTTGGCTGTTTGATATGTTGATTAGTTCTTATCAGGCAACAGGATTGAATTCCTTTGAAGCTGAAAGGTATGCACATGCTTCCTGCTGCGTTGGCATTTGTATCAGAAATACAACAGCTAGCCGCTATGCACAGTGCTCTACGTTGGTGGCATCTCATTTCCTGTTTAAAACTACTATACATAATAACAGGGCTGGATGGAGAAGCTGTGGGGCCAAACGCAAAACATTTTTGCAGAGACCTCCTATTCACCAGAATGAGCAGCAGCAGCGAGCCCAGGGTCAATGGCACCCCATGCAAAGCACAGCACCTGGAAATAGGTGGAGGCGATGTAATGACGCCACTGCCAACAGCTTCCAGGGAGTCACCCTCACGATGGATCTCCTCCTGTTCCAGACCATACAAAATATATGACAATATCCTATACACAACCTAAATGCAGTGGCATCACTAAGGTTTATTTGTTTATTTATTTTAATATATTTATTTTATTTTTATTTTATTTTGAAGAATGTATACCCTGCCTTTCCCATGCCGAAGCAAATGCCCAAGACGGCTTACATGGGCAGGCTAGTCCATTTTTCAATGGTTTTTTAAAACAAATATATAGTATTCTGCGATTCTCCGAATCCTCAGTCCCAGATGTAGCCTTCACAGTGTGGTTCTTTCCTCTGGCCATGTGACAGCGAGCTTCAGCAGGTGATCGTAAGTCCATTCTGGACAGATCGTACTCCATACTCAAGGTCATACTCCATTCTTTTGCTGGCTGGCCTTCTCACAACATTCCTGTACTGGCTAATCAGTTCCACAGTGACTCCGTTCTGCCACAACAGGTACTGCAGCTTGTCACAGCCTGTCATTCTGTCTCCCATCCAAAAATAGACCACAGATTCTCCTGCTTAGCTTCAGGCAGTACCAGTACCAACAACAACAACAAACAGTGGCTAACTTGATTCTCACATAACTGAATAAGAGTTCTAGTATTAGCTAGTATTAGCTTTGATACCTGGATATGAGAGCTGTATCATACTAAAAACTTATTGGTTCCTCATTGTGGCCTAATCATACCTCATTGGCTCTTGGAAGAATCAGTTTCATTGGTCAGTTTTGAATGAAGAAAATGCACTTTTTGTTACAAAAGGCAGCTGTGTTTTTTCTGATCTTTTGGCTATAACTTTTGATAGAACACAGATACGTCAACACAGCTTGTTTCACTGCATTCTGCTGTAATTTCATATTGTGTGATATATAATAGGATGGTATTATTTGAAAGTACCAAGATTTTTCAAGTTTGGGCAGCTGTGGTGTCAGATACTCCATGTGCATCACCTGGTGTGGACTGCCCCCCCCCCCACACACTCACCTAGCAATGCCACTGCTAGGTGGGCCTTTGCTTGATCCAGAAGGTTTGGCTTTACACCAACCATTTATTGTAATTTTGGGGCAGTGTTTGTTATTTATTTAATCATTTACCTTTTAATAATTGGCTGTTACGTTTGCGTTATTTGATCCTATGTTTACATTAGATTTTATACTTGTAAGCTTCCTTGAGGACATTTTTAAGCCCTGTATTTTGATATACATAAATAATGCCATAAAATAAAATAATGGGTGATCTGACATACATGCATACAAATGCATACAAATGCAACTTACAAATATTGTGTGCACACTTACTTCTTGCTGATATGCTTCTCAATCACAGGAAGGAAACCATTATTTCTTTTTCAAGTGACCTTTTATACTTTAAATGTGCTTTATAAATCATAGGCAAAAGTAAAGGTTAATGGTCTCAAACCGGAAGGAAAATCAGCCCTATAAAAACAGTTGCTGCCTATATTCTTAGGACACCAAAATATCTGGGTCAACCATGTTTCCTCTTGACCTATCCTGAACTATTTACTTCTCCATTGTAATCAATGCTTTGTTTTCTTTTCCTTCCCATTTCTTGGGTGCAGTAAGATCACAACAATGTGCAGGCATGTTTTCCATTCAATACATGTCTGCACCTGATCCATAACAATCATTCTCCTGATTAGTTGGCAACTTAACATAGGTGATAACCACCATACCGGTGGTTATAGGAACAGGTGGCAATTTACCATTTCCTAGATCAGTGGTATTCAAACTTTTAAAACCACTTTTTAGAATGGCACTCGTGTCGGGACCCACCAGAAGTGATCCCATTAATCTGGAAGTGATGTTGTGCCAGGAAGTGATCATCAAGCAGGAAGTGCTGTCATTGTAACATCATAAAATGGCACTCCTGAAATGCAAATTGGCATCCTTGGACTGCAGCAATTGTACAATCATGAAACATCCCTGACAGAAAGCAAGATTAGGACAAAATATGATGTAAGAGCACTGAACTAAAAACAAAATTTTAAAAACCCTCACTCGACAATTCAAACAGTTAACACTCACAAAAGGAATATAAAAAGAGTCAGGTCTGCAGTTTCCAAAATGGCTGCTCCCAGCTTCCCATGCCCACCTGACATCAGGTTGTGACTCTCCAAATGGGTCCCAACCCACAGTTTGAATAACACTGTCCTAGATGATTGCCTGTATCTACTTGGTGTTCCAAGAAATCCTGATATGAGATAAGACAGTGTTATTCAAACTGTGGGTTGGGACCCACATGGTGGATCGTGACCAGGCAGGTCGCGAAAAATCTTGGAAACTGCAGACCTGATTCTTGTTATATTCCTTTTGTGAGTGTTTGAATTAACTGTTTGAATTGTCAAGTGAGGTTTTTTTTGTTTTTGTTTTTTAAAGAAGTATTTTTAGTTCAGTGCTTTTACATCATATTTTCTCCTAATCTTGCTTTCTGTCAGGGATGTTCCATGGCTGCACAATTGCTGCAGCCCAAGAATGCCAATTTGCATTTCAGGAGTGTCATTTTACGATGTTACAATGACAGCACTTCCTGCTTGATTATGTCACTTCCTGCCACAACATCACTTCCAGGTTAATGACATCACTTCCGGTGGGTCCTGACACAAGTGCCATTCTAAAAAGTGGGTCCCGGTCTAAAAAGTTTGAATACCACTGAGATAAGATATTTAGATGACTAAATTAAACAATGATCCATGTGATCAATGGCAGGAACACAATCACGAGTGAGTAATGCCCTTTCTTTGCTAATCCAGTAGTTGCATATCAAGCAGGGATGTGCGGTCAGGGGAGGCTGGGGAAGCAGAACCTCCCCTGTCCTGTCAGCTCATCCTCCCTTGTGACTGCACTTGCATTCCACCCAGTTTCTGAGTTGTGTGATCACTGGAGAGGCTGAGCTGCCACTGCCGAATTGCCCTCGTCTTTCCAAGAAAGTCTCCAAGAGTGCAATCCTAACCAGTTTCCCAGCATTGACATAGCTGTGCCAATGGGGGCATGTTCTGCATTCTGCAGCAGTATAGCAGTCATGGAGGCCTCCTCAAGGTTAAGGGACCGTTTCTTCCCTCACCTTGGAGCCGCATTGCCCTTACCTTTGTTCTGGAAAGTTGATTAGGATTGCGTCCTGAGACTGTCAGAGTCTCTCTGAAGACCCAGTCCTGAGGATCATAATGCCAGTGGTACACCTGTACTTGCCCAGGTATCTCCCCACAAATAAGCGTGACACAGAGTTCTTTGGCTGAAAACAGGGCCATGATTTATTAGAATATAAGCCGAGCAGAGATTGGTAAACTTACAGTACAGCGGGTCCTGACTAGCCTCCAACCCTTCTTAGTGTGGGCACCTAACTAGGAGGAGACAGTTGCCTGTCTGTGCCCTCCATTGGGCGAACCACCCTGGCTCAGAACCTGGCTTCGCCCCAACAGGCTTCCCCAGGTTCTTCATAACCAACCTTTGGAAACAGGGCCAAGGAAGTTTGGTCCTCAGGGTGAGGATCCACCCTGAGCTGGATAACCACAAAGATGGGCATTTATTTGGTTCTGCCCACCCTAAGCTCACCCTGAGCTGGATTGTTCTGCCCACCCTGAGCTGGATAACCACAAAGGTGGGCATCCCAATTCCTGTCCAGGGTCAAGCCAGGCCGGCCCTGATCCAGGTAGCCACAGGGGCCGAGCACTGGCCTTAACCCGCCAGTTGCTTACCTAAGGGTAGACACTGGATCCCTGTTTCTCCTCCCTGTCCCGCACTATCCTGCCAGATATGATCAACTTGGCTAAAATACCTAGCCCAGGAGGACAGTCAGGGGTAGGCAAAAAAAACTCCTCCTCAAGGCCAATCAGAGAAGAGCAAAAAATTCCTACCCGGCCCCAGAAGTGACCAGCTAGATGTCTGACTGTACTACAAAGGGTGGGTGGGTGGGTGGGTTTCAAGTGCCAGCCGAACGAAGAGGCCAGCAATCGTGTGCGCTCTGCCTTTGAGCAGTGCGCAAAGTCCCTGCCCCTCCCCCGGACGCGACCAATGCCTGCTCGGCACGTCACTCTGGGGGGCAGGAACCAGACAAGGTTCCCTCTCATCCGCATGCGCAGCTGGAGGGCTATGCTGGCCAAAAGTGTCATGAATGTGCCATAAAACATGTTCATAACACCTCAGGAGGAGGGCTTGCTGAAGATGGGCCAGTACTACCTAGCTCCAGGCCTCAATACTGAAAGGAAGGATCTCTGGTGTTCCAACAGCACCGGTGGCCAGTAATTCAGGGCAGGGGAGAGGTGGGGAAGGGGCGGAACAGTGCAAGAGAGAGGAGGATCGGGCCCACATGGTGTGGAACCTGTGTTGGCTTCCACTGCTGGATCCTATACCCCACGTTGGGCTGGGCACCCCAACACAAGATTGCTCCAATCTCCACCAGCAAAATAGCCAGTGAAGACTTGAGTAACCCCATTGCAGGGCCTGGGGCTTTCCTTGGGGGCAAGAGACTACTGCGGCTGCCCCAGATCCTGTATTTTGTATTACTTCCATTGTCAATTATTGTTCTCAGTGTTACCTTTTAATGGTAACTTTAAATACAGTATATTCCTTTACTATATTCCTTCTGATTTTCTATTCCTTTTGCAAAGAAGCGATTCAAAAATCAAAACCAGGATTTAAGCACCTACAGGGTCCACTTTGATGCAGAAGAGCCTCACCTCTGTGAGCAGGTGGGGTGTTTTCCTTGACAGAAGATCTTGAGCATTTATTTGGTGTATCAATTTTGTAGCCAATTCACTTTCTTTTTACTTACAAGGACTCTCACCTTAGACAGAAAGTTGAGGACAGAATTGACTTTGAATTTACCACCCAGTCTTGTCATTTTACAAGTTATCGGGTTTTATGTACGTTCCTTTATTTTTTTTCTTTCCGAAAATAGTAAAGCCAATGAGAAGATCCTTACTTGTTCCAAAATTATTACTTTTTTGTGTGCCTTGGCTGCATTGTCAATGTTAGTTGTGGCTTGAATGGTGTCCTCAGATTAATCTTCCCCAGTTTCTACTGCAAAATTGTCTTTATTGTTTGTATCTATTATTTTACTGTTTGGTTATTGCTGACAGAGAACAAGATAGTTCTTAGCTACTCAAATTGGCTGGTCCATGGTTATCAAGAATTTTGAGGAACATTAACAGTATACTTCTGGGTCTGTCCTTGAGATAAAATCATAGACTTCACAATTTTATGAGGGAACATACACAGTCCATCCTAAACAGGACTGTGACATATATATCATCGACCTAGTCAAATCCAACAGACGTACGAGGCAAAACTTTTATCAGTTCCACCCAGCTTTCAGAAGTGTTTCATTAAAAAAAAATGTATGCGATATATAATTCTGTATATTGTTTTTCAACTCCAAAAGGGACTGCCAAAATGGGTGAAAGGATTAACCATTTGCATCTGCCACTGTCTTGAACTGGATTTCCCCCATCCAGAGCTGTTATTTGCCTGAAAGAGAAACTGTAATTCACAACAGTATCAATTTTTCTTCTTGGATAATAAGAACACAAGAACATAAGAAGAGCCCTGCTGGATCAGACCAAAGGCCCATCTAGTCCAGCTTCCTGTATCTCACAGTGGCCCACCAGGTGCCCCAGGGAGGCATGAGACAACAAGATGCTTGCATCCTGTTGCCACTCCCTTGCACAAGTAGCTACAGGGACACCTGATCTGGTTTGGGACTGTAGCAAGGGTTAAACATCCCCTTCCCCCATTCCACTGTCCATATTATGTTATTTCCTACACAAAATGCCATGTTAACATCACATCTGATTTGTTCCTTAGTTGGACGCTGGTTAGGTCAAATTCACATGAGCTGAGCATATGCCCTAGAACAGCAATTCTCAAACAGTGGGACCCAATTGTTGGTGTTTTGCGAAACTGACAGAGCAAGGTAGGCAATGCACATCAAACGTTAAACAAGCTGCTACTTGGGAGGGGAAGTACTGCCACCAAAACACCATTACAGTCACACCCCTTGGTATCTCTAAATCAAGTGGCGGAGTCCAGGACCTATACATAGTGTGAGAACCACTGCTCTAGAAAATGTTCTAGAACTTTCTGCAATACACTGAGTTTTCATAGCATACATTTAGGCAGGGGTGGTGTGTGCTCCCATCCCACCTGACTCCCACCACTCCAAATGCTGCCTCTGCACGCACACATTTGCATATGCACCCTCCATAGATGAGGGGGTGGGAGGTCCATGTATGGCTCTGAAATAGAGCCTGGTGTGGCGGGATGTGTGTCAGTGAGCCGTGAAGGGGCAGGGAAATGCTGCTGGGGGTGCCTAGCATCAATCTGGCCTTGGAGCGGAGCATGGGCTGGGCATGTCACCGGCATGTGTAGTGACTGTTCAGAGGCAGATCTAAGGGAGGGCAAAGCTCTAAGTCTTGCAAGAAGCCTTACCTTGCAGTGGAAATCACTCCTCTCCTGCACTGTTCTAGCCAATCCTCTCAGGGAACAGCAACATCTTGGCGTTGCTTACTGGCTACAGCAGCAAGGGAGAGGAGGGATTTACATGACAGGGTAAGGCTTCTTGCAACACTTAGAGCTTCGCCCTCCCTTAGATCTGCCTCTGTGACTGTGGCTGCAACTGCTGACACTACACCACTGATATCACCTACCTAGTACACTTTGAAGCAATTATAATTATAATGTATACAGATGAGCCCTTGGAATAAAAACATACAGCACCACTTTCTGCACATTTCCTCTCAGGAGAAAAAAAAACAAAACCTGTGAAAAACATAAAAATGTTGAAGAACAGCTCTGTTTGTGGGGAAAAGAAGTTGAAAACCACAGCAAACTGCCACCACAAGTACCAAGAGAATCAGGCTTCAGTGACAACTGTCAAAGATATGTCAAAGTTTATTCTTCGGCAAAAGTATATCACCTTGAGTCCTGAGCATAGATTCCATGACTTTGGAGTGTCTTTACAAATATCCGTTTTGCCATTTTCTAAATGGCCAGTGCAAGAAATGCCACATTCTCTCCAAACATCTAAAATCAGGACCTGCTTCTTGGAAAGCCTCAAAAAACATGCAAGAAGCTTGTTGGTACAAATGGTTTGTGAATTAAGGTATATCTCCCTTGAACTGGATTGGATTGGATTTGAAGTGAACAAGAAAAGAAATGTTGATTCTAAACGAAGCAGACACGGTAATCTACGGGCATAGATTCTTTTAAAAATATTGGCTCTTGGCAAGCATGGTGGTCGACTGCCTTCCTGCATTTGGCCTCAGGATATCCATCTTAGGCAGGGAGTTTGAAATGAAAGCAGACATCAGGCCTAGATTCAATAAATTAAGGAGGCAAGGAGGTCACACTTCAGTTCAGGACAGCATAATTACCTCCCCCTGGATGGTAACGATTGTAGTCACCCTTCTCCATCAGTGGGGAATCTCCAGGCCAAGCTTATCTTATTCATTATTCATACATGTTCTGCCATCACGGTCTTGTAGCATGCCTTACTGTGGAATCAGGAGGCATCAACAGAGAAGGGCATACAGTCAAGGCTGCATTTCAAAGAAATCAGATGTGCGCAAGATAAGAGGAAACCAGCGAGAGTAACCCCTGCTTTCTTGGTGCTCTCACCAAAGTACCCCCACTGCCTCAGAGGCACGCTGCTGTTCAGCTTTAAGAGTGTAATGTCATATGACATCTAATTTAATGTGTGCAGGAGAGCCGTGCGCACATGTTCTTTCTTTGGATCTCGGCTAATGCACGGGATGCATTATGACATGGGAAAATATTTGCCATCCATTTGCCCCACATTTTCATCTCCTTAAATGTACATTTTGACATTGCCTATGACAGCTCATTTCATAGATATTTATCTTACAGTTGACTGAGAATGGAACTTTCATTCTGCAAAATCTCTGCATTTTTTTCCCACTTCAGGGTTGGATGGGAAGATGTCCACATTTTCAATGCAATGAGAACAGAAAACACTGTTAATATAAAGATATTTGAAACCTCTACCTCCCTTATGAAATGGAATTTTTCTGCTCCTCACTAGTATAAATAGTTGTCACATATCCAACGGGCACCCTCCTAAATTAGGTAACCGCCATGTCTCGATTCTTCTTTATGCCGACGATGCGGTGATTCTATCCCGCTCTCGCATCGGTCTTAAAAGGTTGCTGAACAAAAGCCTTGAGTATTTTACAGGAAATAAGTTACAACTTAACTACGAGAAATCCAAAATTCTTGTGTTCGCAAGGACTTGGAAGCCAAGGAAATGGAGGATCAATAACGTGGAGATAGAGCAAGTAAAATCATTCAAGTACCTTGGTTTTCATTTTACATATAATTTGTCCTGGACTGCTCAACGTAATCATGTGCGTATGGCCGCTTCCCTGTCTGCTCAGGCTATTGGCAATTTTTTCTTTAGTAAAGGGGGACTATTTATCCCAGCGGCTATTAAAATCTTCTCAGCCAAATGCATAGCCCTCATACTATATGGCATACCACTATGGATTCGAGACTTTAATCACTCCATCGAACATGTGCAGGCATCCTTTCTTAGAAAGATATTCAGTTTGCCGAATTGTGTCCCATATGCAGCCCTGTGTTTAGAATCTGGATTAAGAATGATTGAAACTGTGGCTTGGATCCGCGTGACAAAGCTTTGGCTTTCAGTTTTTTACTCTCATGCAGATAGCGATCTGATTCAGTGCATGCTTTCGGATACTCTCTTTTCTGCTGAGCCCTGGCCATCCAAACTTGTCGAACTAGGGATTGATCCAGATCTTATTGGCTCGGTATCTCAGTCCGAAGCTTTTAGATTGATTAAGGGGAAACTATTAGAATCGCACGACCGAAATTTACTGAAGATGGCCAATACTCGTTGTTCGCCCCTTTTCCATCAATTACGAACGAACATTGGTCAAATACCACCTTATTTGTACATCTTGGACATCCCTGCAAGACGTAGGGCTATGACGTTGGCTCGTTGTAATGTATTACCCTCTGAAGTTCTGTGGGGTCGATTTAAAGGTGTACCTTATGCTGAAAGGCTCTGCCCCTGTCAACAGGACACTATTGAAACCTTGGTGCATCTTCTCTTCCACTGCCCCTTGCATTCAAGGAGTAGAGAGCTACATCTTCAATCGCTTATGAACAAGGTGGGTGTGGATAGAGAAGAGGTGACCTTAAATCCTCTATTTGATTCTGAGGACCCAGTTGTGGTTAATCAACTGGCTCTTTTTTTGGTGCTCATTATCAAAACTAACAGTCAGCGTATTAATGGTACTTCTGAATATGTGACATAGTTAAACGGACCTCCTTGGACATGGCTATTGGTAACTTGTAATTTTTTTTTTATGTTGTTATATTGTTGTATGCCAACCAAAGGTTAATAAATAAATAAATAAAAATAAAATAGTTGTCACATTCTGAACTGAGGGCTCAATCCTAACCTGGCGTTAGGCCGCCACAGTTAGGGCTGCAAAGTTTGTCTGGCACAAGGGACACTGTAAAGCATTTTTGGACCACTCTCAGAGTCAAAGAGGCCAGCATCCAGATGTGCGCTATCCTCACTGACTCCGAAAGTGGTCCAAATGCGCTTTATGGTGTCCCTTGTGCTGGCTAAACTTTGAGCCTAACTCAAGGTTAGGATTGTGCTCTAAGACACATATGTAGTCCATGGTCTCAACTGTATTAGGAACAAGATAGAAAGTTTTACAACATCAAAAGGCCAACTTAGCCATAATTATACACTTCTGGGCAGAATTTGAGTCACATTGTAAAGTAATCTAGGATGAAGATACTGTATTTTAAGATATAAAGAATTGTTCCTGAAGACTTGATGTGAGGTTCTAGAGTTGTATGTGTGAGGGCAGGGAGGGAAGGAAGGAGAAAAGGCCTTAAAATGTCACTTCCGTTTTTTCTGAAAACTGAAAGTGGCCTTTTAAGGCCTCCCAAAAGCCTTCTAAGGCATCCCCAAGCCTCATAACCCCCTCCAGACATGTGTCTAAGGAGAGGCAGCTGCAATAATAGTCAATGTGGTATGCTGTGGACATCACAGTCCATCAGCATACCACATGGATAGGATTGGGCCAATGGCCCCCAATCATACTGATATTCCTATGCCTCTGCAGCCTTTCCTTCCAAGATCAGCTAGGCTCATAAGATCCAAAATGGTGGCACTCAAAACTGCAAGATCTCATGAGAGCCAAGATGGTGGCACCTGGGAGAGCTGGTAGGAGGGGCCACCGAGAACATCCCATGGATCCACCCTTCTCCCCACCCTGTCGCCTTCCTGTTCTGTCAAATCCTTGCCCCATTTCACACCTTCCACACCTACCTCCCAAGCACTGCACAGTTTTATCATTAGCAGTGGGTATCCCAGTGTTTGTCATCCTGCAGACCTTCCTGCTCATTGCTTGCAGTGAAAGCCAAGCCATACGCACCACTGTTGTTATGTCTGTGACAACCATAAAGCAGTTTATTATGTTGGAACATGCATTCCAGTGGCATAAACTGGAATTGGGCCATATATAATCTACCGTTGAACATTACGAATAATGTTTATTATACTGTCCTGGAAGAAGGGAAATAAAACCAAAATTTCATGTGTCCAAAAAGGCTTAAATGTAACTCTCTGCCACCCCCATCTGTAAATTGGCATCTGAAAAAGATCTTGACAACTTATTTTGGCACTTCACATTGTCTGTCACATTCACACAATTTTCCAGAGTATTTGTTGAAAAGCTAGGTCAAAATTAACACTATCCTAAAACAAAGTAGTCTCTCTTTTAATTAGATTTGACAGTCACTTATTCAGTTACTAAGCAACCTGTCAGGATTCAGTTCCGCAGAAGTGTTATAATATAGCACATGGGACAATGCACATCTGAAATGAAATATACTGTACCTCTATTTCTGTAAACAGGAAGTGGGATAAACACCTGCTAATGAATTGATCATCCCAAAATATCATGTTTGTTCAATGGGACAATTAAGCCATCAGTTCTGGAGGGAATATTGTAAGTTTGTTGTTGTTTCAGTTACTCATGAGAATGATGATAGAATAATGAAAGAACTAAGACCATAATTGTCTGCAGGAAGATCTTTGGATCAAGTCCTTTTTCCCAATGAATAACCTCCTCTACAGTGTAGACCTGGGTTGTAAAAGATGTTTGCATATGGGGAGTGGGGGGGGAGAAATGTGGGTTCAGAAAATTAACAAAATCAAGTCCGATGCAAGTGTGTGTGGGAGCAATCCTAAAAATAGGCCAAATAAATAGTGTTGGGATGACACTAAGAAACCCGAAAGAAATAAGATGACCCTAAAGGAACCCTTCCTTTCCTGATCTGCTCACAAGGACCATAAGCGTGGGTAGCAGGGCCTATGAACCCAGGACTAGTCAAAGAGACACCCACTTTGTAAAATACTGGAGCAGAACTCCCATGTCTATAACCCAAAGCAGCAGAGAAAGTCTGTACAGTCCAAGGGAAGGGGATAAAAAATACTCAACTGCACAAGCAAAAGGAAACCCATTATCATCTATTTGCACCTTTTCATCAGTTGAAATAACTAGACTTGGCTGGTTCGCCCTTTGAAAGCCCAGGATGCTAATTAACCGCTGCATCGTCAAGAGGTTCAATCCTGGCAGAAAAGAGATTGCCAAAACTCAATTTGTGAAACTTTCCTCCTTAACTTATTGTGTGATTTAGAAAGCCCAAAGGACCCCCCCCTCTGCCACTGCCATCATCCTTTATTTTTTATTATTAGTTTTTTTTTTTACAAAGCATCATGCCTGGATAAGAAAGCATTAATTTCTCCATTGATGTCCTCCTCCACATCAGGTAAGGTTACTAAGCAGGCCATTTTACTCCTTTAACACCCTTCTTTTGAGTAATCTTTTTTGGTGGCATGATAGCAAGTTACAGGCCAATTCTATTCTGATGATATGATGGTGGATCCCTTGATCCATCATCATACTGCACAGGCCACCACCAGTTGAGTTGCTCCGATAGTGGGTGGCTCACTGCTGACAGTGCAGCAGCCCATAAGCCCCACACAGGAGGAGCAGGCAGCAGACCAGCCATTGGAGAAGGTAAGGGGTGGGTCAGGGTTGAATCAGGGCAGAGATTGGGCTGGGCTGGAGGCAGATCTTGGCAGCAATTGTGCTCATGATAACTGGCATCCTAGCCCTGGACCCACACACATCTTCATCCTAACAGATTTAAGCCAGCAAAATAGCTGATGCAGTTCTGAGTAGGCCCATTAGGGAACATGGAGCAAGGGAGGAGGTAAGCAAAAACTGTCATTACTTACCTCTCCCAGCTGGCCTGCGGGATGAAACAGAGGCTGTCTCAGCAGCCCTGCATTCTGCAGGGTGGCTGAGATAGAATTAGGCCCTAATCTGACAATTATAATCTAAAAATTCCACCTAAACAAATTCAGGGCGCAATCCTAACCTGGATAGCTCTGACATCTTCCAGCCCCTGGTCTGAGGGTGAGGGTGCAATCCTAAACTGAGTTAGGCTGGCATAAACTAAGCCAGCAAAGTTTGGCCAGCACAAGGGACACCTTAAAATATGTTTGGACCACTCTCGGAGTCAGAAAGGCCAGCACACAGACATGAGCCATCCTTCCTGACCCCGAAGGTGGTCCAAACACGCTTTATGGTGGCCCTTGTGCTGGCCACATTTTGCTGGCTTAGTTTATGCCAGTTTAACCCAGTTTAGGATTATGCACTCATCAACAGCCAAGAGCTGTAAAATCCATTGAATTCAATAAGGATTGCATGTGTAGGATCAGATTGTATGTTTGCTAGTGAAGATCAGCAATTACATTCTTCAGAAGCATAAGATGCTACAATTGTTGTTGTTGTTGTTCAGTCGCTAAGTCGTGTCCGACTCTTCGCGACCCCATGGACCACAGCACGCCAGGCCTCCCTGTCCTCCACTAGCTTCCTGAGTTCACCCAATTTCATATTCATTGCTTCGGTGACACTATCTAACCATCTCATCCTCTGTCGCCCCCTTCTCCTTTTGCCTTCAATCTTTCCCAGCATGAGGGTCTTTTCTAAAGAGTCCTCTCTTCTCATCAGGTGGCCAAAGTATTGGAGCTTCAGCTTCAGCATTTGTCCTTCCAGGGAGCAATCAGGCTTGACTTCCTGGAGAATTGACCGATTGGATCTCTTTGCAGTCCAGGGGACTCTCAAGAGTCTTCTCCAACACCATAATTCAAAAGCATCGATTCTTCGACGCTCTGCCTTTCTTATGGTCCAGCTCTCACAGCCATACATGGCTACTGGGAAAACCATCGCTTTGACTATGCGAACCTTTGTTGGCAGGGTGATGCCTCGGCTTTTGATTAAGCTATCTAGGTTCACCATAGCTTTCTTCCCAAGAAGTAAACGTCTTTTAATTTCATGGCTGCAGTCACCATCTGCGGTGATCTTGGAGCCCAGGAAAATAAAGTCTGTCACTGCTTCCATTTCTTCCCCTCCTATTTGCCAGGAAGTGATGGGAGTGGTTGCCATGATCTTAGTCTTTTTAATGTTGAGCTTCAAACCAATTTTGGCGCTTTCCTCTTTCACCCTCATCAAAAGGTTCTTTAGGTCTTCCTCACTTTCTGCCAGTAGAGTGGTATCGTCTGCATATCTGAGGTTGTTGATGTTTCTCCCAGCAATCTTGATTCCAGCTTGTGAGTCATCCAGCCCTGCCTTCCTCATGATGTACTCTGCGTATAAGTTAAATAAGCAGGGTGACAATATACAGCCTTGTCGTACTCCTTTCCCAATTTTAAACCAGTCGGTTGTTCCATGTCCAGTTCTAACTGTTGCTTCCTGACCCGCATAAAGGTTTCTCAGAAGGCAGATCAGGTGGTCTGGAACTCCCATCTCTTCAAGAACTTGCCACAGTTTGTTGTGATCCACACAATCAAAGGCTTTAGCATAATCAATGAAGCAGAGGTAGATGTTTTTCTGGAACTCTCTTGCTTTCTCCATGATCCAGCGAAGGTTGGCAATTTGATCTCTAGTTCCTCTGCCTCTTCGGAAACCAGCTTGTACATCTGGTAGTTCTCGATTCACATACTGCTGAAGCCTAGCTTGTAGGATTTTGAGCATGACCTTGCTAGCATGTGAAATGAGTGCAATGGTGCGGTAATTCGAGCAATCTTTGGCATTGCCCTTCTTTGGGATTGGAATGTAAACTGATCTTTTCCAGTCTTGTGGCCACTGTTGGGTTTTCCAAATTTGCTGGCATATGGAGAGCAGCACTTGGACAGCATCATCTTTTAAGATTTTGAGTAATTCCGCTGGAATGCTGTCACCTCCACTAGCTTTGTTGTTAGTGAGGCTTTCTAAAGCCCACTTGACTTCACTCTCCAGGATGTCAGGTTCGAGCTCAGTGACTGTACCACTGTGGTTATCAGGAGCATTTAGATCGGCCTTATAGAGTTCCTCTGTGTATTCTTGCCACCTCTTCTGAATCTCATCTGCTTCTGTTAGGTCCTTGCCATTTTTGTCCTTTATTGTGCCTACCTTAGCATGAAATTGTCCTTTGACATCTCCAATTTTCTTGAAAAGATCTCTAGTCCTCCCCATTCTGTTGTTTTCCTCTATTTCTTTGCATTGCTCATTTAGAAAGGCCTTCCTATCTCTCCTTGCTGTTCTCTGGAAATCTGCATTCAGTTGGGTATATCTTTTCCTTTCTCCCTTGCTTTTGGCTTCTCTCCTTTCCTCAGCTATTTGTAAAGCCTCGTCAGACAGCCACTTTGCCTTCTTGCATTTCTTCCTCTTTGGGATGGTTTTAGTTGCTGCCTCCTGTACAATGTTACAGACCTCCGTCCAAAGTTCTTCAGGCACTCTGTCTACCAAATCTAAGCCCCTAAATCTATTTGTCACCTCCACTGTATATTCGTAGGGGATCTGATTTAGGTCATACGTGGAGGGCCTAGCGGTTTTCCCTACTTTTTTCAGTTTAAGTCTGAATTTGGCAAGAAGAAGCTGATGATCTGAGCCACAGTCAGCTCCAGGTCTTGTTTTGACTGCCTGTATGGAACTTCTCCATCTTTGGCTGCAAAGAATGTAATCAATCTGATTTCGATGTAGACCATCTGGTGAAGTCCATGTGTACAGTCGCCGTTTGTGTTGCTGGAAAAGGGTGTTTGCTATGACTAATGTGTTCTCCTGACAGAACTCTATCAGTCTTTGCCCTGCTTCATTTTGTACTCCAAGACCAAACTTGCCTGTTATTCCTCTTACCTCTTGACTGCCTACTTTAGCATTCCAATCCCCTATGATGAGAAGGACATCTTTTTTGGGTGTTAATTCTAGAAGCTGTTCTAGGTCTTCATAGAAGCGGTCAACTTCTTCCTCATCAGCACCAGTGGTTGGGGCGTAGACTTGGATTACTGTGATGTTGAAAGGTTTGCCTTGGATCCGAATGGAAATAATTCTATCATTGTTGAGGTTATACCCCAGTACTGCTGTTCTCACTCTCTTGTTCACGATGAAGGCTACTCCATTTCTTCTAAGGGATTCCTGCCCACAGTAGCAAATATAATGGTCATCTGAATTAAATTCTCCCATTCCTGTCCACTTTAGTTCACTAACTCCCAGGATGTCGATGTTCAGCCTTGACATCTCACGTTTGACCACATCTAGCTTGCCTTGATTCATAGATCTGACGTTCCAGGTTCCTATGTAGTATTGTTCTTTGCAGCATCGCACTTTCCTTTCACTTCCAGACACATCCACAGCTGAGCTTCCTTTCAGTTTTGGCCCAGCTACTTCACTCTTTCTGGGGCTACTAGTACTCGTGTTCTGCTCTTCCCCAGTAGCATAATGGACACCTTCCGACCTGAGGGTCTCATCTTCCAGTGTCATATCGTTTAGCCTTTTTGTTCTGTAATCCATGGGGTTTTCTTGGCAAGAGTACTGGAGTGGGTTGCCACTTCCTTCTCCAGCGGACCACGTTTAGTCAGAACTCTCTGCTACAATTACAAGTACTTAAAAGTCTAGCTATAGTAGCAGGAATGTCATAACTGAAGATCTTCCTTTCACTAATTCTGATATTTTTTTTCCAGTTGTTTACAATCCCATTTGTTCCCATCAATCATTTTCACGGCTTGAATGACACCTAATTTAGAAGAGGGACAGAACCATAATAGGTGAACAGAGCACAGGCATATTTTTGGTGTGCACTTTTATAAGGGTCGTTTAAATTATAGCTTTTTCAGTGTGGGCGTATTTTAGCAAAGACAGTTTTTTGTTTTTTGTTTTTTTTTTATAAAAAGCCCAGTTTGTAAAATGTCTCTGGAGCATCAATCTTCTTACTCACTTCACTTGTCCTGTGCCAAGTAATTATTGAAACTCAATGTGACGTGCCAACATTCGATAAGAAAGGAACGAAAGCGGAGAAAGTGATTTTGACAACCTTTTCAGGGCCACCACCTTCTATTTAAACATTCTCCGGCAACAAACAGCAAAGCACAAATTGATAACTGCAACATCTGCAGCCAACAATAAAATCAGACGGTCTTTTGCATAGTTGGTGTCTCAAGGAAATGGAAACACGCGCTGATCTTAGATCAGACTACTTCACAGAGGCCCCAGATCTATCTCTTTGGCAATGCTCTTTATTTCAGTTCATTTACGGCAAGGAGACGTACAGTTCTTCTCTGCAGTGATTGATGATTTGGTTGGGGTAGGCCAGTTCTGGGCCATTGCCCTAGTGTCACTTTTGATAAATTGTCTTAGGTGCCTCTGTTTCTCTGCTGTCTTCTTGAGAATGTAGCCAACAGTTTTTCTAGCATGATTTGACTCTGAAGAAGCAAGCATCTCTGAATACATTACATTTACGTTCCCTGCCTCGGCTGATCGCCAGCGGTTACCCCTGTATCGTGTGACTAAGAGCACAATCCTAACCTGGAGTTAGGCTAGCACAGTTAGGCCAGCAAAGTTTGGCCAGCACGAGAGACACTGTAAAATATGTTTGGACCACTCTCAGAGTGCGATCCTAACCTGGGGTTAGGCTGGCACAAGTTAGGCCAGCAAAGTTTGGCCATACAAGGGCCACTGTAAAGTGCTTTTGGATCACTCTCTGAGTCAGGGAGGATGGTGCATGTCTGTGTGCTGGCCTCTCTGACTCCAAGAGTGGTCCAAACATACTTTGCTGTGTCTCTTGTGCTGGCCAAAATTTTCTGGCCTTACTATACCTGCCTAACTCCTGGTTAAGATTGCGCTCTCAGAGTTAGAGAGGCCCACACACACAGACGTGCGCCATCCTCCTGATTCCGAGAGTGGTCCAAACATACTTTACAATGGCCCTTGTGCCAGCTAAACTTTGCTGGCCTTACTATGCCGACCTAACTCCAGGTTAGGATTGTACCCATAAAGTTCCTTCCTCATCAGCATTGATACTTAATACAACCAATGGCAGGTACATAAATAACTATTCATTGTTGCTCATGAACATTTCTTTCAGGATCTGTGAAATTGCTTTTGAAGGTAAGTGTAATTTGGAAGGTATTAAGGCTGTCAGCCAATAAAAATAATATTTGTTAACTCAGCATCTTCCCTTAGTTTAATGGATTCATCAATTAACAATGGAATTTGAGCAAGTCTGCACATAACAAAAATCCCACTTCGACATATTGAAGGAAGTACAAGGCAAACATGTACAGTATTTTTCAATTAAACAAAGACTGCTTTTTAATTGATGGCAAGATCATCATGGGCACACAAAACCAAAACCAAAATAAACAGGTGACAAGAGACAGCAAAGAAGTTAAGCCATTTGGGGGCCCAATCCTATCCAACTTTGCAGTGCTGATGCAGCCATGCCAGTGTGGTGTGTACTGCATCCTGCTGTGGGGGGGCTGTCACAGAAGTCTCCTCAAGGTAAGGAAACGCATTTCCCCTTACCTGGGGGCTGCATTGCGGCTGCATCAGAGCTGAAAGTTGGATAGGATTGAGCCCATTGCATCTTCTGCACCACTGAAAAAAGTCAGCTTTTACCCAGCCTTGCATTTTTGAAATGCCTCCTCTCACAAGTAAATTGTTGCAATTTATTTGTGTATCCACTAGAATCATGCTAAATTCCTGACTTCTGCAATATCCTGTATGAGACAGAAATAATGTAATCAGACTCTTTATGAAATGTTATTTCCTTTGATCCCGTTTAATTGGGGTTATCAAGATTAATCAGTAAACTCCCTCCCATTCCAAATGTGTAGGTAATCAATATTGCCAAAGAATGTCATATAACATGTTTGCTTGGCATGACCTGTTTTCCATCTAAGCACATCGATTATAATTAATTATACACTCTTCCTTTAAATATTTATTGACACTGTTTTTAATTAACTGTTCCATTACTTACTATAGCATTGATTCTAGGCTGGCTGGCTTATGATTACACTACTCATCCATGTTGCCTTTCCAGACATATTCTTCCAGGACATGAGGTTCTTCCAATACCCATTCAAATTTCCTGAATGAAAAGATCAATGGTTGTGGCCATGTTTTTACCAATTTTCCACCCAATGTCCAGCCGAGGGACAATATTGGATGCCTGCCATTCTTGTGACTGCTTTTCATGAACAGACCTGGTCACTGCTCCATGTGCACTGAATCCATGCTCTAGATTAGAACATGCCTCATACTCAGCAAAGCAGCAAGATTCAGAGGCATATAATTCCGTGTGGGTAAGCTAACCTAGAGAAAGTTTGAAAATATAGGCAAACCCCCCTATCCGTGGATCCTGCATCTGTGAATTCAGTTATCCAGGGTTTGAGGGCCTCCTGCACACATTAACATTGTTAAAAAGCTTACCAGAGTGATGTTTTCTTTTAATCCGCTGTTGCTGGGCTTTCGACCGCAAGGTTGGGAGTTCGAGACTGCGTGACGGAGTGAGCTCCCGTTGCTTGTCCCAGCTCCTGCCAACCTAGCAGTTCGAAAGCACCTAAAATGCAAGTAGATAAATAGGGACCACTTTGGTGGGAAGGAAACGGCGTTCCGTGGAGTCATGCCGGCCACATGGCCACGGAAGCTTGTCCTCAGACAAAAATGCCGGCTCTACAGGCTTTGAAACGGAGATGAGCACCGCCCCCTACAGTCGGTCACGACTAGACCATTTGGTCGTGGGGAAACCTTTACCTTATAAGCTTTTAAGCACTACGGAGCAGTCTGCCAATAGCCTGAAAGCTTGATGAAACTAGACGTAATGTTAAACAGGAAGTGGAAGTTAACCACTTCCTGTTTAGCATTAGAGTGCGCAGGGAGTGGTGAGGGGCTTCTATTTTATTGCGTCCCACCTTATCCACGATTTATGTACCTGTGGGGGATCCATGAAACTGATCCTTTCTGGATATAGGGGCACACCCAGTGATGTCATTCAGGGGGAACGGACCAGAACGGGCGTTCTGGATCCTAACGGGCTCCGTGGCTGGTTCCGGGTTCCCAACAAGTGCCAATCCAAAGTGAGTTCCTGTTCCTAAATCATTTGAATGATACCACTGGGCACACCTATAATTGTTTTGGGTTTTTGTTCAATACCACGTCGCTTGATACACACAGCAGCTGGTTAGGAGCCACTCCTTAATGCCTTCTTTGATCCATGCCACTCTGGAAACATGTATACAAATGAACCATATGGAGGGTATCAATGGCCTTGTTCCTTCCTGTGCCAGGAGGGAGACAACATTTGTGTGGAAATCATATATTCTCTCCTGCCATGTCTTTTTTCCATTAAGTACAGGTACCTCCACAGCACAGCCTTTCCTAGACCACCCTACCTTCACCTAACTCTTTTTTGCTCCATCCAGACAATTCCCTAATCTCTGTAGTTGCCAACTAGCTGTAACAATGCTTAAGATATAGTTGCTATGGCATTTGATTCACAGGGGTGGGTGGCAAAGAGGGACCGTTCTCCTTCTGCCTCCCCCAGGTTTGACAGGGGCTGAATGTTTCTGGTGTAGAGTCCAGGACCAAAGTGAAACAATCACACACAGAAGGAATGATAATGGTGATGCTTCCAGGAGATGAACCAAAATTTAGCAACAGCAGTGTCAATCCATAGGAAAAGGCTGCCATGCATCAATCCCTATGATCAGGTTGTTAGCCTGGTACTTTAAGCAAAGATATTTCTCTTCTCCCCATGCTATCTTGAATCTCCTCTTTTAATAGCAAGAGGGATTTCATACCCTTGGTATATAACAGGAAGGCAATATAAATGTGGCAGCAGGATATTGCAGAAAAAGAGGTGGAAAGTCTGGAGTGAATATCAACAGCAATTTTCACAAAATATATTCACTTGTCTTTGCAAGGCAGGAGAGCAAATATATTTTCTTAGTTGTCTTCAGATGGTCTGGAAAAATGTAAGAATCTAATGAAACACACACTCTCAGGACTGTAATCTACAATTACATAATCTTAATTAGAAATAATTATTATACTGTACATAGAAAAATGACCCTACAGCAGTGGTCCCAAACCTTTTAGCACTGGGACCCACTTTCTAGAATGCCAATCTGTCCGGGACCCACCAGAAGTAATGTCATGGCCGGAAGTGTCGTCATTGTGATGCCAGAACCTGCGGCTTTTCTGATAATGCAGCAATAAAATGGGTTATTTCTCAGACATTTTCCAATAGCAAAGTGGATCAGGAAAAAAAAAAAAGCCTATTTACAATTCTGACACAAAGAAAACCACCATACAGCCCTACCCCCTTACCAGCATCCCATCTTCCTATTTTTTCAATATGGCTACCTTAGGTGCTTCATGGCCCATCTGAAATCAATCAATCAATCAATCAATCAATCAATCAATCACTAGTATTTATATACCGCTTTTTAACACAAAGTTCACAAAGCGGTTTACAGGCAAATAATAACATTAAAGTTAACTGGCTCCCTGTCCCAAAAGGGCTCACAATCTAAAATAATGCAGACCACCCCCAGCAACAGCCACGAGAAGACACTGTGCTGGGGTGAAGAGGGACAATTGCTCTCCCCCTGCTAAATATAAGAGGACACCACTTGAAAAAGTGCCTCTTGCCCAGTTAGCAGGGGTTGTCACGACCCACAGTTTGGGAACCACTGCCCTACTGTATTTTACCCTGTTGATTATGTTGTACACTTTTAAAAAAAAAAATCATTATTTGTGAGCAAAATGAGAGAATAATAATAATAATAATAATTTAGAGCCCAGTCCTGAGGCTGGCAGTAAGGGGGGGAGGAGGGGAGGGGAGAAGCGGGCCAGGGAAGTGGTGGGACTGGTGGCGGCACTTGCTACCACATCCTAAACCACCACGTTGGGCTTGGACACCTGACACTGGGCTCTCCATCAGCAAAATAGTCAGGGGAGACTTGAGTAGCCCCATTGCAAGGGCCAGGGCTGGGTGGGAATGACATTCATCTTTCCTCAAGGAGACTCCAGCAGCTGTCGCAGCTTCTCCAGGATGCAGACCTGCGCCATCCTCCCTGACTCCAGGTGGTCCTTGTGCCGGCCAAACTTTGCTGGCCTAACTTGTGCCGGCCTAACTCCAGGTTAGGTTTCCGGCCTTTGGATTATACGTTTATCTTAACTATAGTCAAGTGTACCTGAAGAAAAGGGATCACACTGGGGAGGACTCCTTATTTTGCTAGTACTGTGGATTCTTTTGGAAAGTGCAGTAGGAAAGGAACATAAACTGGATGGAACTTTCTGCTAGTACCTAGTGGCTAGAAAGGGAGAAAAAAAAAACACCCTCTCAGATCCATCACCCAGAACATCCAGTTGAGCAGGATTGAAAACCTTTATAAGCAGCCAATGGTCTTCCTAGGACCCTGCAAGTCATTCCTCTATCATAGAGAGAGAGAGAATGGAAAAAATATATGTACACGGTACCAGCTGCAAAAAAAAGAAAAGAAAAAAAGAGTACATTTACCCAGCTGAGCCATTACCCACTGAAGATAAGGTGCTTCCCCGACTTAATGGCGTTTGGATGGTGCACTGTGAAACTTGAAATCATAAACGAGCACATGAATGAGATGCATTCATTTCATCTATTGATTGAGAGGCTCACCCGCCTTGCTTTAGGTCTATTTAACACAAAGAATAAGCTTTGAAGGTCAGGTTTTATTATTTATAAAGAATAATATACCAAAAGCTGAGGATTTGGGGATTTTTTTTTTTTTTGGCATGCATGCATGCATGCATCACTGAAAGGGGAAGCTGCAGAGATGCTGGGCACAATGGCCTAAATTTTCATGACAATGCCAACATCCTGTGTGCTTTCAAGGCCCCCTGCCTCCATTTTCCCATGTAATCGTCTCCACCTGAAACTGTATTTTTAGCAAGCTTCAGTAGAAACCCAGGGATGCATATGAAAATCAGGCCGAGAAATTCATGACTATTTTTCTGACCTCCTTTCTGCTCACTTCTTCAGAAATTGCCACCTTCAGTTTTATAGACACAGGGAAATGAATTGTTTCAACATGGCATATTACTCCCTTGCTAGACAAACATCTTATTTGTTCTAACATGCATATAGGCACACACCGAAATTCATCTGAACTTTGCTTTGAATTGGCTTGAGAATGTGTACTTGCCGCGCTGTGAGAATGTGAGGCAAGATTTCACCCTGAGATGAACATGTAGTATTTGAGGAAGCCTTTATAGGTCAGGCCTACACAATGTATGGTCCATCAAGCATCCTGGATTGTGCTGCTTGTCTAGAACCACACTAGACCATCGCAACAAGAATTGTACAGCTTTCTGACTTGTGTCAGCTTTCTGACCAATAAACTCCCAGGCTGGTTCTTTTCAGGAGACCTTCACACATATCTGTCTTTCAGTATGCAATTACATTTAATCGAGTGTTTGTGATAAGCTTGACTGTTGACTATTGTAAGAGGCAACACACTTCAAAGGATCCTGTTTTCATTGATGTGTCCTTGACACTGAGGGCCAGTACGCTGAATTGGTATGGTGGCCAGTTTGTCCAAAATGATCCTGACCAACTGTTTTGATTTTTTTTTCTCAAACGCACAGGTGATAATGATCAGGTCATTTTTGGGCTGCTGCTGGGTATGTCTTCATTTTCTCAAGGATTGGCAGTCTTGTGACATTATCAGGAGCCATCTCAGAAATCTCAAGGTGCTTTTTTTTATGCATCCAACTTGGCAAACCTAGTTGTAGGAGACTGAGGGCGCAATCCTAACCTGAAGTTAGGCCGACACAGTTAGGCCAGCAGTTTGGCTGGCACCAGGGCCACCGCAAAGTGCTTTTGGACCACTCTTGGAGTCAGTGAGGATGGCACACCTCTGTGTGCTGGCCTCTCTGACTCTGACAGTGCAATCCTATACCCCCCCTTAGTGCCGGCACTGTGCTTTTATGCTGGCCGACTGCTGTCACGAACGTGCTGTAAAGCACATCCACGTCGGTGCTAGGGCGCTCAGCCAGCACAAGAGGGGCTGGAAAACCTCCCCTTGTCCTGCACATTGCTGCTGCTGCCTCCTAATGGGCCTTGGGGTATGGCCTTGCTATGTCGGCTTTACTAGGCCGGCATAGTATAGGATTGCACCCTGAGAGTGGTCCAGACATACCTACGGTGACTAGCCTAACTGTGCCGACCTAACTCCAGGTTAGAATTGCACCTGGAGAGATGGAAATAACTGGATCCAAAAAAGAATATAACAACCAGAAACTCACTTGCTAACATCAGGCAAGCAATTCCGTTTCAGCCTCATCTATTTCAAAGGGAATTGGGAAGATAAAACAAGTAGCCCCACACACATTCCCCACAGTGTCTTGGCAGAAACCTGGATGGAGATATGATGGTTCAAACTAGAAGCATAGCCAGAGGGGTGGACGGTGCAGTAAGTATGGCAGGCGCCACAAACCACCATGTAAGCAGCCCCTGCCCCTCACCGTCAGAGCCATTCAGGGCAGAGAAAGCAAGCTCTGTACATTGCCATCGCTGCCCTAAATGGTTCCAACAGCAAGGAGGAGGGGCTGCTTACACAACTCGTTGCGGCAACTGCTGAATTTATCACGCCTCCCCCTTTTGTCTGCGCTACTGGTGAAACATCTCTACGAAATGCATAAGGTCACCGGTATTCAACCACTTAAAATAATATATCTTAGTATTCAACATATGAACACCATGGTGATTTTTATTGTAATGCACAAAATTGCTTGTGTCGTTGCCACCACTGTAATTTTCTGTTTGCGCTTTGCATAGCATTGCTTTTGAAAATTATGCACGCCTCCTCAAAGATTTAAAAGTACGTAAAGTGACTTATTTGCATCTCCTCTGCATCTACAATAGATTACCCAAGTTGTCACACACGTTAATGAATTTATGTTTGTCGTTTTGCTAAAGATGACCCTCAGAGGCTCCAGGATTAAATTTGTATTTCTTTTCGTTTTGACCTCAGTGATTATCATGTTTAAAGTGAACTGAAAGAAATGCGTAAGAGATCACCACCATTAGCATGTGAGGAATGAGATTTGCTTTGTCATTGACAACAAAGACACGGAATAAACCAGCATTTATCAAACGTATTCATCAATCCCGATGACCCTTTTGAATGATTTAGTGTAGCCGGAACATTCGTTATGATTCAGAGAGAGCAAAAGAGGAAAGAAACCAAGACAAGCCCTGATTGTACTTGTGTGTGCGTTTTTAAAAAATATGGTTGCACAACACCCAGATACATCTGGTTCAATAATGAAAAGTCTCTTCTATCATAGATAAATGAAGTAATTATTTATGAAAGTTCCAGTAGTATTAATGAGAGATTGCCTTGCATTGATTAGAGAATAAATATATGTATGATAGACAGGCACGCACATTCTTTTTTTAAAACTGGAAAGAGGCTGGGATCCTTGTGGGGACCTTCTGCATTAAAAGCATGGTGCCTATCACAGAGCTGTGCCACCTCCTCGCGTCCATATTTATGTGCACCCTCTCTCTCTCTCTCTCTCTCTCTCTCTCTCTCTCT
>JAJKFI010000058.1:7419117-7443542 GCA_029204185.1 Lerista edwardsae | reverse complement strand
GGTCTCCAAGCTCCCAACTCTGCTGCTATTTACACAAATACACAACACAGCGACCAGAACTGGACACAATATTCCAGATGTGGCCTTATCATCAATTTGTACAATGGCATGATAATATTGGCTGTTTTATTCTCAACCCCCTTTTTAATGACCCCAAGCATGGAATTGGCCTTCTTAATTGCTGTCACACACTGAGTCGACACCTTCATTGAATTGTGCACCAGCACCCCAAGATCTCTCTCTTGGGCTGTCACAGACAGCTCAGAACTCATAAGCCTATAGGTGAAGCTTTGGTTCTTTGCCCCAATGTACATCACTTTACACTTGTTGATGTTGAAATGCATCTGCCATTTGGCTGCCCATTCCCCCAACTTGGAGAGATCCTTCTGGAGCTCTTCACAATCCCTTCTGGTCTTCACCAGAAGGAAAAGTTTTGTGTCATCCGCAAACTTGGCCACTTCGCTGCTTATCCCTGTCTCCAGATCATTTATGAACAAACATTCTGCTGATAAAGAATCAGACTCTGAAGGATTCCCAAAAGACATTTTTAGAAGTCAAGAACCTTTTATTGGCATAAAAAGAAACAGTAACAGTACAATACCATTCCATCAGCAAGGGGGAGCAAGATACATCAAAGCCAACCAGAGTGCAAGTAAAAACAGAATGGAAAATAGATCAGGAAGGGGTTTTTTCCCTAGAGACAGCAAGAAGAAAATCCGCTACTGAGTCGGAAGGAGATGCAGATCTGTCACCCAAGAGTAGGGAAAGAGGATCTGCAGAAGAGCTATAGATGGAAGTCAGCATTGGTTCAAGGTATAGGACTCGTAGATTTTGAAGAGCGGGAGAGTGGCGTAGGATATGAGCCACAGTGTCCGGTTCGAGAGCGCAGAAGTAATATCTTTTAGAGCCACTTTAAACATCTCTTAGGTTATAGCAACAATAAAAGGCTTTTTCTGGTCACAGGCTTGTATTCTGTGTTAAATGAAAATGAACCTTACAATTTTACTTTTTTTACTTTTTTCCAATAAATAGGTAGACTGTACAGTTCTTTGGTTGGCCATCTGTCAGGATCTGGCATCTGGTAAAATTAGAAAAAAAAATATCCAAAGCAGTGCTGTAACGTGGGTGGAGCCTGAGGGGCAGCCACTCCAGGTGGAATTCAAAGGGGGGCGCAATTTTTGCAACATCAAAAAGCAAATAACATGATATTTTGAAAATCGCGCCCCTTGTCCCCTCCGTATGACTTTTTTCAACCTGGTTTTCCTGTTGTTTCCACCCTCGTTTCCACTCAAATGCCTCCTTACTACACCTGGAGGAACCGGAAGTGAGGGTGAATTGAAATACCTTGTTCATTAAACTCTCGGAAAGCCTCCAAATCAGGAAGTGGGCAATGACATGACATCATCACAACTCCGGGTTTGTGAAGAGCAGCCACACGCTGGTGGTGAGTTTGGGAAAAGGCGGGGGGGGGGAGGGCGCAAAATACTTTCTTTTCCCAGGCGCATTTTTTCATTCATTATGGTTGTGATCCAAAGAATTGCATATACCCCTATGTTTTATCTTCAACTGATCCATGGGCCATAGCAAATTTCATGATTTTTGGCTTAAACTTGCCCTCAATTTATCCATGATGTCAATATATACATGGGCATATACTATATTTACAGTGCTAGGACTTAAACCCAGGGTAGATGAGATGAGTATAGATGAAAGTATCCTTAAGCAAGTACAAAATGCATCTCTCTCACTACTGAGGGGAGTCCCCTCACAACTTCCAGATCACAGAGCACCATTTCCAGACAGAAGCCTCAGCATCTATTTTTCTGAAGCGTTCATGCTACAGAAGCTGAAACCCCCTGCTCCAGGACCCCTGTTGTGTTAGAGAGAGATGATACATGTAAGAATGGCCTCGTTTTACATACCAAGTGGATGCCTGGCAGACTTTGTGGTGGCTCTGCCAAACCCTTCTGAGCATTTTGAAAGAAAAGAACCCCTAGAGGGCTGAATCACCAATCAGAAATGCATTTTATATGAACGTCCACCAGAGCCTTCCCTTAGGTCAACGTAGAACTCCTTTGAAAAGGAAAGCAAAGAAGATGGCCCTTTGGAATTAAGAGTTTGTGTTGTCGGCAGAGCTGTGCTGCTCTGTCTCCTTGATGTTCTTACATGCGATGGTTGTTTCACATCGCGGCTAACATACCGTTGTTCACCAAAAGGAAAACAGATACATTATCAGTCACTTCAGAGGGCTATTATATGCCACACATTTATCTCTGGCAGAAAAAGGTGAAGTTGGATGTAAGGGAAGTGTCAGGACTTCTCTAACTCCATTCTACAGATGTCCCAGAACAGGGATCATCCTTTGACCTCATTCTGTGATCTCACTCGCAAAAGACTGGCAGGCTGGGCCAATCAGGGCTTGTCAAAGAGAATACTTTCCTCTCTCGTGGGTGCCTTGTGCACAGAATGGTGAAGGTGATTCAAAAGGCTTGGAGAACTGACAACATTTCTCTGGAAGATAAATCCTTTAACCTTGACAATGCTGAATGGGGCTGCAGCTGTTTAGCACTACACTGGTCTGGAGGGAGCATAAGGTTTGCGTTCCAGAGTTTGGGATTTGGGGTGAGGTGTGGGAGAAACGGTGAGTGAGTGGATCGGACACTTCAGCCATGAATACGACACTGCCTCCCATTTTTGAGCGACACCACTTGACATACATCACCATCTGGAAATGGCCACTGTATTTCTGGGTGCAGGGCTAGTGTCAAGGGTCAGTACAACTCAGGGCACAATCCTAACGAGTGCCAGAATGGCAAGGCCGGCAGGCCTGCACAAGTTCTAGCACAAGTTAGGAAGCCTCTGGAGCCTCCCTGGGGAAAGCAACGTTCAATGGGCTTGCTCAGCCCGAATCGGCATAACAGTTCCGCCCCAGTCCTTGGGCTGGCACACCTCCTGGCCTGCCCTCTCCCACCCAGTTCCTCCTTCCCACCCTCCCACCCTCCCCCTGCCCAGAACCTGCCTCCCCCTGCCCAGCCAAGTTCAGCCCAATGGCACCAGCAGTGATGTGAGGATACTGGTCAGGGCAAGCGTTGGCCCAAGGGTACTTTCAGGATTGAACCCTTAGTGTGGTATGTGGCAGTCTAGTCCTTCGTCTAGAATTTACCATTTAAGGGGAAGCCCATCAAATAGCCCCAGACTCCCTTAACCGTCATAGCAACATCCCAAACCACTAGCTGAAAAGTTGTGTGATGGAAGTATGTGTTTGAGCACCTGTGGTGCTAGTTCGGAAGAGCCACATGGTGGGAGAGGCCAGCTTCTCCTGCCCCAGGTGCGGGACAACTGGGGTAAAGGGGCTCATTCTTTACCCCATTCAGGCTACAGGGACCAAAGCTGCTGTGGGTATAAGCTTGGCGATCTCTCCTTTTTCCCTTCTCTTTCCCTTCTTCCACCACTAGAAAACCCCTAGTTCTGCAATCCTGTTTCCCCTGAGTAATCCTTCTGATTTCCCTACATCTTGCTCCCCCTCTTTCGTCCCCTCCTCTTGTACCATTATATGCCCCCCCCCTTTCCTTGCACAGATTTCTTCTCTTTCTTTTTTTCTTCCTAGAGACCCTTCCGGGCCTATTGCATGAGTGATGGTTGTCTGCATTTCATTGTATTTTATTTTTGGTTCCCCTTCCCTATTCTGGTATTCATGCCCCCATAAGAACTCTCTATTGTTGCACCTTGAACTTTACTTTCCTCCTCATTTCATGACATTTCATGATCATTGGATTGTGCCATAAACCTCTGCACTTGGTGCCTGCACACACAATAGATTCCTCCTATGTGTGTGTATGTGGGGGGGGGGGCGTTTGTTTTTCAAAAGCACTCTCAGTAACACTGTGCCCCTAATGTAAGAGCGTTGTGGGGAAAGTGACAGTCTCCATTGTTTGCCATATGTTCTGGAATGATGCTATGTTGGGGGTTTTGTTGGGGGGGGGGTTGGACCCCTTTTCTAGTGGGCCTGAGAACATGTTTCAACAGTGACAACTCTTGAAGTGTCATTGGTGAAAGTACTGGAAAGCAAAACAGCTCCCCAGCATTCAGCCTAAAGATGCACAGACAGATAGACAAATGGGAATAGTTGTGATTTTATTTTTATTTTTTTACACCGGCCTTTCAAATTTGTAACTGACAGGGAAGGCATCTGGAGGCTGCCGGGTTCGCACTTGCTCTCATATCAGCGGCTGAGATGCCTCCTATCAATTATTGCAAAAATGCTTATTTGAAAAGTGTTAATTGAACGTGGTGGGAAACAGCAGCCCAGAGGGATATGCAGGTCTAGACATGTGGAAGGAAGGTGAATAGACAGAAATCAAGGGAAATACAAACACATTATGAAATGTATAAAACGTAAAGGAAGGGAAAAAATATGGAGACGGCAGGGAGGCGGCAATACAGTGGTAATAAGCTGTATTTCAAGGATTTCTGAGACATACAAATAATGAAATGGAGCCACACTGTCCATCAGAATTAATACGCTTAGTGGCTGCTTCCTCCGTCTACACAAATAATTAGGAACAATACGCCTGAGTAACACATCTTTTGACAAAAAACCATATGCAAAATGTAAATATGCCAATTATTCTGTTCCTTTGAATATAGCATACATTTGTACTCCCTTTCAGTACATTGACACCAACAAGACGTTTATCTGCAGATTATTGTTTACAAGTTTACCAACAAAAAATTGTCAACACTAAAGGCACAATCTAGCCAAACTCAGGACCCAATCCTGTGGTTTTCTGTGCCAGTGCTGGGAGTATCAAAAATGCTGTAAGGCAGTGATATTCAAACTTTTTAGATCAGGACCCACTTTTTAGAATGGCACTCGTGTTGGGATCCACCGGAAGTGACATCATTAACCTGGAAGTGATATTGTGGCAGGAAGTGACATCATCAAGCAGGAAGTACTGTCATTGTAACATAATAAAATGACACTCCTGAAATGCAAATTGGCATTCTTGGACTGCAGTAATTGTACAACTATGAAACATCCCCAATAGAAAGCAAGATTAGGACAAAATATGTTGTGAAAGCACCAAATTAAAAAAAAACCCTCTCACTTGAAAATTCAAACCGTTAACACTCACAAAGGAATATAACAAGAGTAAGGTCTGCAGTTTCCAAAATGGCTGCTCCCAGCTTTCCGCAACCCACCTGACATCAGGTAGCTATCCACCCACTGAATAACACTGCTGGAAGGCATTATGTGGGAGACATAAAGTGCCGGTGGACAGGCTCACATGAGTCGGCATTGGTCCTTTGTGCTGGGTGGACGCTACAGAGGAGCAAGCGGCAATAATTATCCCTGCCAGATGGCAGGAAGCGTTTTCAGGGCAGGGGGAGGACAGGTGAAAACAAGGAGGAACAAAACTGGGTGGAGGGTGGGAGGGATGGAGGATGGATTGGGCAAGGGAGGGAAGCAGGGACAGTGGTAGAGGTTGTCACAGAATGCTATTCCCTCCTCCCAAGCCCAACATGGGTCTCCTGGCTAAACAGCAGGCACAGATCTGAGAAGACCTTTTGGGGCCAGCAGAATTCTACATGGGGTAAGGGAACTGATAGAGCTGTGGCCATTTTGGGCAGCATAGGATTGGGCTGTTACATGCTTGAAAAGTATTGAGGTTTACAGCAGAGTGTAGCGAAAGCTTTGGTTCTGCAGCTGGCTTCCCGGTGAAAAACAACAGACAAGAATCCTTCACCAAGGTATTTACAAAATATACATATAATAGCAGACGAAAGAGTGTCTTCAGCAAAGCAGCGAACATAAACAGCAGATAGTAACAGCACAGCAACACGACTCCAACAAACTCCATGAAATCTAATGACCCGACAAAAATAGGCTGTAACAGCCTGTGCTTTATGGTGCTATGCACCAATCAGTTTACCTAATCCCATTACCTCATCTCCATGCCCACATAATATGTCCTGTCATTGTGACTCAGCACTTTTCCATAGGCCAGTGATTCAGCATTTTTCCATGGGCTTACATTATCTTTACAGCACATACAGTGCAGTTAGCTAGGTATCTAGGCCCTGTCCTATGTAGGCCTGCAAATTTCCCAAGGGTCATCTCTGAATCCTGACAAAAAATGTGACAGATTTTGACAGGAGAGAAATGTGCAGTCCTATCCTATGATCCTGCTATGCCACAGTATGCCACTGCTATGCCACTGCCACATTGGAGTCACCCTTCAAGACATCCATCGTTGGGTCAGCTCTGCTTTTCCTTGCCTTCGCCTGGGAATGGTGTATTTCTGCATGATGCAAGCTTGCCCTGGGTAACCTGTGTGGGCATACTGCTGTATTTGGTAGTGGTAGAGGGAAGATGGTTTTCCCATATTGTGAATGGGAGAATGAGAGATGTGCATGGGGTTGGGTGTACAGGCCACACGGGTACAATCCCAGTGGAAATATAACAGTGTCTTCATGCTTCACCAATGCAATGAGACAATTCTATCCTCATCCAACCAATGTATCACCAGGGTAGGAGTGTTCTGTCATTATGTGCAGAACTCTCTTAGAAAAAATGCACTTAAAAGTCCTTACCATTGTCTGAATCATACATTAAGCATTCAAGGCCCCCCAATCTTTTCTTTTCTTTTTTCTGGAAAGATAATTTCCAGATTCATAATGATAATTTATAAACAACAATTCAAGGCTTAAAACTGATAATATGATAAAAGGTTTTGAGTGTTCATAAATGCACAGCAAAAACTTGATATGCAATTCGAGTTCCTCTTAATGTTCCAGAAATGAGTTTAAATTGCAGAGTTTTAGATTGGTGATTTGGGGGGTAAAGCATAGGGGGGGGGGTAAGAAGGGGTGCAAAACAATATGTCTGAAATGACCGACAACTGTCAAATCCACAGTTTTCCGGGTCGCTAAGCTGATTGGTGACAGTCCCGATGACATTTGTTACCCGGGCAACGCCGGGTACCAAAAAGCTAGTCCTCTAATAATTAAATTGAGCATTGAGAGCTCTAAGAATTTCTTTCCCTCTCCTGTCTCCCTCCTTTGTCAACAAAAGTGGCAGCTGTAGGAAAGAATCTGTGTGGGGAAAAGTTTTTCCTTCTTCTTCTCTACTTCTGGATCCATCCAGCACAGGGGCTGAGCAGACTGGAGGATTCATTGGGGTATCAGATAACTAAATGGCTTCCTCTTCCCAAAAGGCTTATAATCTTAAAATGATTCAGAAGGATCATTGGGAGAGTCGGGATGGTTTAGTGGTTCAGGAGTTGGACATCCAGGTTCAAATTCCTGCTCAGCCATGAAGCTTCCTGGGTGACCTTGGGCCAGTCACTATCTCTCAGCCTCACCCACCTCATAGAGGTGGACAAAAGTAGGTGAGGCACTATGAGCAGAGCCACTTGGGGAAGAGCCGTATTCAAGTGTGAAAAATAAAATAAAATAACTCCAGCAAACTGCCAGTAGAAAAGCCACTGCTCTCCCCCTGCCAAATACAAAAAAGAACCACTTTAGAAAGTGCTAGTTTGCAAATCTACTGGGCATTTGCGTGGAGGGATAATCCTCAGGTGGTCCATCCCAAGCATTAGGCTGAATATCAGTGATGCCCTGAAATGTTCATAACCCGTCTAAGGGCCCAATCCTGAGGCCCTTGTTGCCGGTGGTATGTGTGCACTGCCAGCTAAAAGTGTCACAAACATTCCATAAAGCACTTTGCAACACTCGCACTGGGCCAGGGCTAGTTAGTGCCTGGCCCCAACACAGGCAGATGGAATGGCTGGTGCTCCAACAGCACCACCCTCTGGTAAGCCTGTTTGGGGCAGAGGGAGGGGGAAGGGAGGGGGAGGGCGAAGGAACTGGGCATGGGAAAGGGTGTAGGAGTGCAGGCGAAGGAAAAAACACGGACAGCCAGAGTCTTTGTCTGAGAATCCCTTTCCTTTCAGCCTCCTTTTATTGTCATTTCTTTCTACTACATACACAGTGCTAATTGCGTTAGTGGTTCTCACGCATGCTGCTGGGTGACACAGTGCTACAACTATCTTGCCGCTCCTTTCAAAGCTTATCGCTAGTTCTTGGCATGTCCACCTGTGGCCAAGGCAGCTCATCCTTATCTCTCCCATGGTGTACCTAGGGAGGGGAGTGTGCTCTGGAGAGCTGAGTTGAACCAGGGGTCAGTATGTTTCCATGGCTGCATGGCTACAAAGGGCAGAGTGGGTTTGTGAGGGAGCTTCTGTTGCTGCATCCCAAACCCTCTCCAGAGCTGAGTGGCCCGGCATCCCAAGCAGTGCAGCCCCGTGGTAAGGAAACAAATGGTCCCTTGCCTTAAGGAGGTCTCTATGACTGCCCCTCCACCAGCGGAGGATGCAGCATGTGTCCTGTTGGCATAGCTGCATCAGAGCTGGAAATTGGATAGTGTTGGGTCTCCTCAGCTCTGCGCCCACTTGAAGGCCCATTACTACTTCCACTGCCAATGCTTCCATCTCCTGAGGCAACCTCCAGCAGTAGTCCAGTAATGGGATCTGGGAATGAACTACAGGAACGCTGGGCAGGACTTACGCGTGATTGGCAGCCCGCCCGTTCCGTTCCGCCGGCTGCCCGCCGGCTGCGCAGGCTTCTCCTGGGCAGCGCGCCCCACCGCTGCTCGTCTGATCACCCGGCACGCCCCCCACCTGTCCCCCCCGGCGAGCCGGCACCCCTCCGAGGCCAGGGCTGGCGGCGGACCGAACAGATGGGCAGCCAATGACGCGTAAGTCCCGCCGAAGTCCCGCCCAGCGTTCCTGTAGTTCATTCCCAGATCCCATTACTGCAGTAGTCCAGCAGGGCCAGGATCCAGAGGTTGCCATTTTGGAGCCCTGAGTGCTGTCAGGCTCAGGATTGGGCTGTAGCTCTTCAGGGTCACACACACACACAAGGAAAACATTTGCATTATCCTCCAGTGGCTAGAATTACAATATTAGGGGAAAAACTGAAAAAGAGTTACCTCTGAGGAAGAACCAGTGTGTGCGTGCGTTTGTACAGGCGAATGCGTATGTGTGTGCCTCTCCATAAGCCTATTAGAATAATCTGTATTGTGCATTTTCACGGGTTTCCACTTATGTGGTAATATTTCCTTGGGAAGGTAAATCATATGTTAAGAAGATACACTCAAGTACACTTCATTTACATTTGGCACAGTTTGCTGTTGCTTTTCCAGAGGAAGTGATCATCCGGCTTGTGATGGGTTTGAAAGATGTCTTTTCAAAGGCTTTGGGTATAAATGAGACATATTTCTTCTCTTGTCAGAGAATATTGATCCCCATGTGAAATTGCTTGCAATTATCTGCTCCCAACACGTGCATAGAAATAAGGTTTGCAAATTCTTCTGTCACTGCTGCAGTTGTATGGTAGTTGCATTGGTTCAGTCAAAGGCTGTTTGATGATAATACCTTATTGTTCTGCATTGTGAGTGGTGCTTTTGATGAAGGAGCGAGAGAGTGAAAATGTGTTTTGCTTCCAAATGTAAAGTCATAGAAAGTTTGATCATGGAACTTCACCGGAATGCTTAAATATACCAAGACCGGGCCTAATCAGGGTGCAATCCTAATCTGGAGTTAGGCCGGCACAGTTAGGCCAGCAAAGTTTGGCTGGCACAAGGGCCACCGTAAAATGTGTTTGGACCACCCTTGGAGTCAGAGAGGCCAGCACACCGATGTGCACCATCTTCCCTGCACCATCTTCCCTGACTCCAAGAGTGGTCCTAACGTGCTTTACAGTGTCCCTTGTGCTGGCCAAACTTTGCTGGCCTAACTTGTGTCAACCTAACTCCAGGTTAGGATTGCACTCTCAGTGGAGCAAATCCCAAAATGTAAAGCTAAATCAGAATGCTTCCACTTCACCTCATTTCACTGCTTTATTTGCAGGAATTGTAAATGGGGGGACTTTGACAATGTTGGAGAGATTGCAAAATGGTTTTAAAGGGAAGAGCATTTTGGAGGTGCACACTGAGTTTTGGAATTGCCATTTGAAAGGTCCATAAGTCCTCTGAAACCAAATCTGCAGAGGAGAACTGCTTTGGTAAAACATGAGCTGAAAAAGTGAGATGGGGATCGATTTGGGGGAACAGGCAACAGCAGAAGAAGGCAAAGCACATAAGAAAGAGAATTTGGGTGTCTCTGGGAAAAAATGGGTGTCTCTGGGAGAAAATACTGAGCCAATTGTCATTTCAGCCCTTGGAGCAGTGCCTAGAAATCTGAAGAAACACCTCAACATCTTTGGTGAGCAAATTATACCAGATCAGCTCCAAAAATTAAAGTTACTTGGAACAGCAAAAATCCTATGATATGAAGAGATCTCTGCAATTCCCAGGATCTTGGCTAGATCTAGAATTACAGACTATAACCAGCCCAATATACACTGTGATGTAGTAAAATAATAATAATAACAATATTGATGATGATGATGATGATGATGATAATGATGATGATGATGATGGAACTGTATATATTCTGCGGAAATACCTCTAGATATCCTAGGTCCTTGAAAATGACTCTATATTTTAAAGTACCATCCATCTCCAGGTGCATGTTTTTAACCAAATACTACTACTACTACTACTACTACTACTACTACTACTACTACCACCACCATCATCACCACCACCACCACTATTATACTAATAGTACTAGTACTACTAGTACTTCCTACAGGAAGTCAAGCCTGATTGCTCCCTGGAAGGACAAATCCTGAAGCTGAAGCTCACATACTTTGGCCACCTCATGAGAAGAAAAGACGCTTTAGAAAAGACCCTCATGCTGGGAAAGATTGAAGGCAAAAGGAGAAGCGGGCAGCAGAGGATGAGATGTTTAGACAGTGTCACCGAAGCGATGAACATGAAGTTGGGCGAACTCCGGAAGCTAGTGGAGGACAGGGCGTGCTGTGGTCCATGGGGTCGCAAAGAGTCGGACACGACTTAGTGACTGAACAACAACTACTACTATACTATTACTATACTACTACTACTACTACTACTACTACTAGTAGTAGTAGTAGTAGTAGTAGTAGTAGTAGTAGTAGTAATGATGTAATACATGGATTGTGTTTGATGGATTGTTAAAAAGTTAGGGTGTTGTTAAAAAAACACCTGTGTTCACTGTATACTGAAACAATATAAGTAAAGTTGTTTTGTTGTCCCTTCAAGTAACATTTAGTTTGGTCCTTATTTGCTCATGAAACCTGTGAAATATAAAGACGTTTAGCTTTGACTGGATCATACCTAAGGTGGTTTGGCCTTATGATTCTGTGAATGAATTATGCAGTAAAAGTTATTGAAGATTAGATAAGCACATGGTATATAGTGATGTGCTTATACAGAACTACATTTTTCATATCATAGCCATGCAGCAAAGTTCACCTTTTGTACAAGCAAATATACTTATACAGTATTTGATATTTGCTATCTTGCATACCCAGCTGCCTGAAGACTTATCTAAGTGGCTGTCCATACTGGCTTAGACAAAAGTGGTTTTGGTTTGTTTGTTTGTTTGTTTATTTGTTTGTAATATTGGATATATGGTTCAATTTATGATGCCTGGGGACAAATGAATCCAGTGTGACTGTTGCTAAGCCACTTTCTCTTGTTGTGGTGTTCCATTGAATAGTAGTTGGGCTCCGTGCAAGATGGAAATCTGGTTTGACTGCTGCTGAAAGTAGTGATGGTCAACCAAAGGCTGGGCTTTTGGCGAAGATGTTGAGAAGCAGGAGGGAACATTGCTGCCAAATCAATCCCCACCTCACATTTTTCAGCACAAACCTCAGCCGTTCTGCAGATTTGGCCCCAGGGGACTTATGGATCATTCAAATGGAAATTTCAGCAACTTCTATCCTAACCCCATGTTGGAATAGGGAGACCAGCTGGCCTGCCCCATCCATATCCAGCACAGGGCTGGGACTGGCTGCAGCACAACCTGGGGCAAGGGGAGCAAAGAGGTAATGTGCCAGCGGGCCAAATGGGGTTACTTGGATCTGTGCCACTGAAATCAGTAGCACAAATCCAAGCAGCCTGGATCAGTGCCAACTGGGCCAGGCGTTAGGATCCAGCCTAAGTTCCAGATCATGACTCCACCCCCACTCTCTGGGCTGGTCCTCCCACAGGCCCAGCGATCCCCACCTCCCCCCCACCCTGTTCCGCCTCCCCCCCCTTCCCAACCCCCCCCCCCGCTGGCAAAGCTTGGCCGGCCTTCCCTGGATGCTGCTGTGCACAATAGTTGGCATAGGGAGGTCAGCGCACATCTGTGTACTGGCTTATCCTCCTCAGAAGTCCACACAAATGCATTTTACGACAACACTGGGCCCGCACAAGGGATTTGTGCAGGCCCAAGGTACAATTTGGATTGCACCCTTAGTGTGCACCTCCACTCCTCTTCACTCCCCTTTACAACTATTTTGCACTCTCCACAAACATTGTTGAAGTTTGTGACACATACAACACCTGTGAATCGAGCAGTGAAATGACGGAGTGGCTGTGTTTCCAAACATCCCTTCTCCGTATGGATAGGAAAAAATGGCCCCAAACTTTGTTATGCTTTAAATAAGCTTCACCAAATAAGCATCACCAATCTTAGCTGAGGTGCCCGTAAACCACTCCCCTGAAATTACATTTAATATTTTGTCTCTCGATGGCTTGCAAAAGATAACAAGGATTATATTACATTAAAATAATTATTTTAATGGCTTTTCCAGAGAATGGAGAATAAGGAGAAAAAAAGCACACCCATTTAGCATTCTAAACCTATCCCCAATTTTGTAATCTTTCATTAAAGAAGGACTGCATTTGCTAATTAACTACATACTAGCACGTCAAAGTATTATTAGCAAAAGCTGAAAGTTAATGGTAGTTCATTACTCCCACCCCCAGCTATCAAATTCTATCCCCCAGGGAATATTTAACTAGAAGCAACCATTTAATCTTTGCCTCCTTGACTGTTATTAACTCATACCCAAAAAGTAATTCTAGTAGATACACAGGGCTGTTTGAGCATTTGGAAGGCACCTATGGGTTTGGACAGTTCCTAATGAAGTCAAAGGACAATGCTCATATCCCTTGAATGGTACTGAAGATCTCTTGGTCATCCCTTACTAGGATATCATTGTGGAGAGAAGGAGGGAAAGACAATGTACAGTACAGACTATCAAACTCAACACAGAGTCATTAACAGTACCAGCCAATGCATATCTACTCAGAAGTCCCATTATGTTCAATGAGGCTTGCTCCCAGGAAATTTGTGTATATTTTAACTTGAGAGCAATAGGACAAGCTCCTGTCTTTTTTGCTTAAGCTGCAAGCACTCCATTGTATGTGGTGCTCTCCATGTGTGTGAGAACGCAATCCGAAACTGGAGTTAGGCCGGCATAAACTAAGCCAGCACAGTTTGGCCAGCATAAGGGCCACCATAAAGCATATTTAGATTACTCTCGGAGTCAGGGAGGATGGTTCCTGTCTGTGTGCTGGCCTCTTTGACACCAAGAGAGGTCCAAACATACTTTACGATAACTTTGCTGGGTAAGTTTACACTGGCCTAACTCAGTTTAGGATTGCGCCCTGAGTGTGTGCACATGCAAGTGCATGCATGTATGCATACTTAAAGGTAAAGGTTTCCCCACGACCGAATGGTCTAGTCGTGACTGACTGTAGGGGGCGGTGCTCATCTCCATTTCAAAGCCTGTAGAGCTGACGTTTGTCCAAGGACAAGTTTCTGTGGTCATGTGGCTGGCATGACTCTACGCCGTAGCACACGGAACGCTGTTACCTTCCCACTGAAGTGGTCCCTATTCATCTACTTGCATTTAGGTGCTTTCGAACTGCTAGGTTGGCAGGAGCTGGGACAAGCAATGGGAGCTCACTCCGTCGCGCAGTATTGAACTTACATAAACATACTTACATAAACATTATTCTTTCTTTTTCAATTAAATGACAGTGTCCTGTTTTTTTCTCTTTATCTCCATCTTAATAAGATTACAAACTTGAAGGTCAATTCCTCTTAGCTGGGTTGTGCGGTGATGGGCACTAGGGTTTCTTAATGCAGAATTCTCAGCCAAGTGACCAAACAATAGGGTTGATTCATAAATATTTCTTCTGCAAAGTAGAAGCACCAGTGGCATTCCTACAGAGGGGGCAAAATTCTAAGTGTTGCAGGAGCCTGAGCTCCCATTCACTTGAAAAAAGTGCCTCTTGCCCAGGTAGCCAGAGAATGCTATGCTAGACCTATGCTGGGTCTTTGGCTGGTGAAAATTGGAGTGGACCCAAGGAAATATTTTGGGGATGGGCGGGGGGCATAGGATATTGGCACCACCAATGTTGCTGATATCTGCATACTGCCCTCCCTGACATGCCCCTATCCCCACCCCGTCCTCCCCATCCTCCCTTTGATCCTCCCCGTCATGCCCACAACCCACCCCACTGGCCTACTGCACCATTGCTGTGCCTGCAGCACCAGTAACCCAGTGCGTCCGTCTACAGAACACAAATTCCATCAGTAAAGGCCCGCGTAGGATTGAGCCATTAATCTCCCACAACCATTTATACATACTCATGAGATTTTTTTCCCCTCCATTTATTTTGCAGTCCTGTATAGAATGACAAAGATTAAAAAAAAAAAAAAGGAGGAAGCAATTTCCACATTGATTCCACTTGTGATGCTCTGGTGATGCTCTTGCGGATTGAGTTGCAGTGCGTCCCACGGAATGAACAATTACATCTTTCAGCTCTCAGAATTAAAGCACTTCCACGTTTTTTAAGCCTTGGAAATATTACACTTCTTTTTTTCTAATTAAGGGCATGCTGCTACTGCTGTTGTTCAGGCCAGCTGGTGTTTGTGTTTCACATCTGCCAACTCTGTTGCTTTTCTGCTGGTTTTTGCAACCTGTGGATTCCGATTCACACATTACAGACGAACCTGGCCACAACCTAGAAATCCCTGTTAGAGGCATGCAAGGGCCCTTCTGACTTCTTTGTTTCAAACAGCAGTTTGCCTTACTACATTGCAAAGTACTCTGAAACTCCCCCGTGCTTCAAAAAATGGCTTGTCAAATGATGCATGGGGCTGTGTGTACTAATTACGTGGTATGCGGGGGCGTGGAATCAGATGCACGGCTCTTATCTGGTTTGCATTTGAGGTCTCGTACAATGTCTGATCAGCTCCCATCTAGCTTAAATTTCCTTTTTTTTATTTTTGAAAAAAAGCAAAGGGTTGCACATTGATGTCATCTATCAGCTGTGGAAGAGATGTATCAAATAAATGTAGCTTTCCTGAAGGGAAAACAGGTGTAAATCAGTTAAAATGTTTGTCTGGGAGCTGGCAGTTTATCACCTAGGTGATGATCCCTTTATATTTTTTACTTTGCTGTGTGAAACATAAAACAATTTGGCATGACAGAATGACAAAGCGCGGCTTCTCCCCGATGAAATCTCGAGTCTCTCTGTGATTATGACTCAGATATATTTTACATGTGAGATTAGCAGACACAAATCCCAAATCCCAGGGCTGAGGCATTAAATAGCTATTTGTAGGTTTGGCAAGGGAAGCTTGCTGCTGCTATTGTTGTTGTGTTTTAGCCCAATTTATACAAAATGGGATATATTTTTATCTAAAAGGGACAGCAACAACCCTCTCTGGGATACTTCATACTTGTCATTGGTTTGCTATTCATATCAGTGGCATTCCTATGGGGGAATGCTAAGTGTTGCAGGAGCCTGAGTTCCTGTGTAACACGGCCCCTCCCCCTTGCCTCCAGAGCCATTTGCAGCTTGGAGAGCAAAGTCTCTGAGCAGGCTCTCCACCTGCACTCTGGAGGCGAAGGGGAGAGGCCACATTACACAGAAGCTCAGGCTCTTACAATACTTACCATTTTACCCCCCTTTAGGAAACACTAATGATTCATATACATTTGATGTTTATATACCATGTAGGGCACAATCCAACCGGCAGACCAACTGGCTTGTGCAGTATCCAGTGCAAGGTAGGACTAGGCTGGGGCACAATTCGAAGAGGATTTTATTCTCCTTACCCCATGTTGTGTGCCAGCCTGCCTTATGGGGATACTTGAACTTGCACCCACAATTTTGTGGGCGCAAATCTGAGCGGTCCATGTAACAGTGGTTTGGCTGGGGCCAGGACTTAGCATGTGGTCTGTGCTGCTGTTTCACCCTACCCACCTCCTGAGCACGTTTGCTTCCTGGGTTGCCCTCTTTCTGCCCAAACATGCCCTTGTCCCACGTCCATCCTGCCCTCCTGACCCCCTCTCCAGTCCCGCATGCTGGCCTGCCCAGACCAGCACAAACCTACTTTCTCCAGGCACAGGCCTGGCACTGTTAGGTCAGTGCACAGTCTTATGCTGGTCTACCCTGCTCCCAAATAGTTGCAAACATGTTTTATAGCATGTTCATGACATTCAGGAGCTGGGACAGAGCCGAGGAGACCCATTGGTGCTGCAGGGGAGTTACCCATAGTAAGGGAGCAAATGTTCCCTGCAGTGCCAAAGGCTCTCTTCGCTCTGTGCCGGCTCCTGAGTAAACCCCAGTAGTAGCCTTGGTGGCCACAAGATCCAGTGGTCACCATTTTGGTTCCTCTGTAGCCGTGGGCACCAGGAAGCTCAGGATTGGGTTGCCCATCTACTAACCATCACCACTGTCCAGATACACTTGGGCCCATTATCAAAAAGTCATTTGGCAATGGCCATGGTATGTATCCCAGTCCTATGTCTTACCTCCCATTTCAGTATCCTGCTGAACTTTTCAAATGCCACACAGGAAGCAGAGCAACCCATCAGAAGTTGCTGCCTACATATTACTACACACCAAAACAGAATCTATGAGGCTGACATTCCTAGGGTGGAATAGAGATAGCTGAAATGATGAAGGACATAGGGACGCCACTGCCCTGGTGCTTGAAGGATGACTAGAATTGTGCCTTCAGTGTCACATTTTGCCATTAAGGCACCTGTTTCTTCAAATTTTCTCTTGCTTCAGTGAATGATCATGTGTTGTACACTGAGAACAGACGTGGTAGAATTAACTAACAATCCATTTAGAAAGGAATTCATCAGTCCATCCCTGGGCTGTCTTTGGCACAGAAGTTAGGCAAAGAAGGAAGCTGCAAAGAGCTCATCACTCTACCTACTACCACCTCCTCAGACACCCAGAAGTTCAGCAATGGTGCGTGACATCATTGCTGCGCATCGGGAGATAGCATTGCAATGCAGGCATGATGCTGCTCTGGAAGAGAAGGGGTCTGCAGACCCCTCACAGGGAAGATAGCTGCTGAGTCACAAGCACCATTCCGAATTGTTGACTGACAGTGGCCTGTTGCAGTCCTACCATTGAAGGGGTAGTGGGCACAAATGCCCGGGGTGCAGTGCTGGTGAAGTGGGAGAAGGCAGCAACAAGGTAGCTCGCCTCTTGGAGAGGCAAAAGGTGTTTGTCCCTTTTGGAGCCCTTGCCCCGAATGGCTCCAAAATGGAGCCTGGAGTGGTGTGGGGGCTGGCTCCATTCCACCCTGGCTGCATTCGAAGGAGAGGTTAGAAACCTATTCAACCAGCTTGGTTGAGAGACCAACTGCCTCTTGGATCCTCCTGATTTCCTTCTCTCCCCATCCCTTTCTCTGTTTTTTTTTTTAAATCATGTACAATCATATTAAGGGACATGGTGGCGCAGCAGGTTAAACCACTGCTGCTGGGCTTTCCAACCGGAAGGTTGGGAGTTCAAGACTGCACGACGGAGTGAGCTCCCGTTGCTTGTCCCAGCTCCTGCCAACCTAGCAGTTCGAAAGCACCTAAATGCAAGTAGATAAATAGGGACCACTTTGGTGGGAAGGTAACGGCATTCCATGCACTACGGCGTACAGTCATGCCGGCCACATGACCACGGTAGCTTGTCCTCGGACAAACGCCAGCTCTACAGGCTTGGAAACAGAGATGAGCACCGCCCCCTACAGCTGGTCATGACTAGACCATTCGGTCGTGGGGAAACCTTTACCTTTACCTTTACAATCATGTTAGCAGCCCAATCCTGTGCTGCCCATAATGATAGTGGAACACTATTCTGCAGTCATAAAATACCTTTTGCTGTTGTGCAGCATGGAGCCACCAGCCATTTTGGGTGCACTGCTGCAAAGGGCAGAGGCACTGAAGGCTCACCACTGGATGTGTTACCCCGATCATCAATGGTAAGCCATTGGGGGGCATGAGCATGGGAGCATGGAGGGTTCAGAATGAGCAGGGATTGGTCCCTCCTGGGGTATGGTAATGCAGGGCAGGCACCTAGCTTTGACACACACCCTTGGCTCTACTTGGACGTGCACCTGCTAAAGAGCTGGTGTTGATCCAAGTTGACCCATAAGGATCCATGGCTGATGTAGCAAGGTCTCTTATTCTCTGCCCCTGCATGGTCCTTGCCCACCTGCAAAGTGTAGCAGAGCCTGTGCCAGAACCTCTGTGCCCTGCGGACAGGCACTAGTTAGGATTTATCCTGAAATGTTAGATTATAATTACATATCAGGGCATATTTGATTGTAAGCCTGTAGGCAGGACCTATGTTATTCTTTGTCCGGCATCTAGAGGACTTTAGCATTTTAAGAATTAAAAGCAACTGACATGGTTGTAGTCCCATTGGACACAGTGGAACTTAACTTTTGAACGCCTGCTAACTGGGCAAGGGGCACTTTTTCAAGTGGTGTTCCTCTTATATTTAGCAGGGGGAGAGTAACTGTCCCTCTTCACCCCTGTGCAGAGTCCTTTCTAGTGGCTGTTGCTGGCGGTGTTCTGCATTTTTTAAGATTGTGGGCCCTTTGGGACAGGGAGTCATTTAACTGTATTATTATTTGCCTGTAAACTGCTTTGTGAACTTTGTGTTGAAAAGTGGTATATAAGTCCTGTTGGTTGATTGGTGGATGGATGGGTCAATTGATTAGCCTTGCATAGGATGATTGGGTGTGGACCTAGTTACTGTACTTCAGGCCCTGACTCTGAAAGATTCTAGAGCAGTCCAAGAGTATGTTTTTTTGTAGCTGTACGGCAGAATAAAACTTCCTTTTTATGAGCCCATTCTTCAAACAGAGTTTGGCCAAAATGCCATCGTGACATTCCCCAGCAATGAAAAGCGATCCATCTTTGCTTTGTATCCTAACCAGGCAAGGTATCCATTCATTATTTCCTCCCAAACAGGATCTTCTGGAGTGCTACCTTTGAAAGTTCCCTTTATCTTCATTAAAGTGTCATGCAAGCCGACAAAACTTTGTCATTGAATTCCAGTACTTCCATGAGGCTAACAAGTTCTGAAAGTTTTCAGAAAGAAGCAATATTTGTCGAGAACTCGGAACACAGTAAATGATTCCCTCTGCCAGTTTCTCAAGGGTATCTTTATGGCCGCGTTGCTCTGAAATTGAGAAAAATCAAAGGAGATGACAAGAATGGCTCCCTCCATCCTGCCTCATCACTTCCTAAGAGAAACACTACTTTCTTTCACATCATAAAAAGAGCAAATTCAGGTTTATAAAAGAAAACCACGCAGGTCACATAACTCTTGGGGGGAAGGCCAAATAATGAACACATGATTCAGAATTATTTTTTTACCTCTGCCTATATTTGTACAATTAAATTAGGTGTAACTAAGGGTGGGGAGCTTTAAGAGTTCATCCATAACAGTGGTGGACTGAGGGGGGGGGAACAAGGGGGAAATACCCCTGGCAATGGGCTGGGGGGGAACACCGGTCACTCGGCCCCCACTGGCAACAAAGCTTCGTTTGTGCAGCTAAAACTAGCCACGTGAAGCTGCTTCCCGGATTGGTCCACCACAACCCTCCGCTACACAGAGGAATCTCACACCCCTGCACATTCGCAGGACCGTGAGACCCCTCCCTGTATTGGAGGCTCCCAGCGGAAGTGATTGCGGTGCCACGATAATGTCACCACAATTACTTCCGGGGTGCGGGGGGACAGCCAACTGGGGGGTTGCCCTGGGCGGGCAAGCCCCCGGGACTGCCACTAATCCATAATGCCTAGTAATTCCTGGGGAACTGAGTGACCAGGAGGGCAAAACTATTTCAGAATAATAATCGAGGCACAGAAGAGCCTTTTCTTCTTAATTTCTTGCAGGGATCCATGCCCATAGTTGGCCTCCAAGCATGTAGTGTCTACTTTTCAGAGGGCTGTCCAAGGAATCCTCCTAAAAGAGCACCCATTATTTCCTCGTTCATAGTACAGCCCCTCCACTGCATCTACTTTAAATCAGTAGCTTTCAGATTCCTATAGGGAAGTTGGGAACCATGTAAATAGTTGTGAGGCAGAGGTAAAGGCAGAGATGTGGTCAAAAGGACTGCCCCACTGCCAGGAATGAAAGGGGTTTTTTCGCAATTACCAGGGGCAGCACCAGCTTCCTGGGGGGTGCAGGGAGCCCACAAGTGGCTCAGCAGGGATTTGTAAGCCTCCAAATGTCTAAAAACAGCAGTCACAACCCACTTCTGGTTTGTGATAACAAATTCTTGGGCAGCCCTGTGGCGGCATCTTCAGGCTCCCCACACTGCCCAGGAGGCTGGTGCTGCCCCGCAGATAGGTCTTGGTTGCAGCGGGACCACAATAGCTGTGGTCCCATTGCTGCCATCCCTGTAGGACCACTCCCCTTAAGTTGGAATGCCAGCTTCTAGTTCCCCTGGTGGGTTCCCCAAACTCACCAGTTTGGGGACCACTGCTTTAAATAATACACTTTGCTTGACAACTCTTTTAAATGTCAGAATTTCCAAACTCCAGTGTGCCCTCTTTCCACCTACAGTACCAATGCCAGCAGCACTGCAAAATGACAAGGTTGATCCAATGCCCCCTACCCAGAAAAATGACTGCCATTTCTTTTTGTCCCCCTCCCTGCACAGCCACATTTCCTTAATAACTCAAACATGCCATGCTAGAGCTTGCTCCCTCAAACCTATTCTGAATTCTCTCCCTTGGATACTTTGCCCAGACCCACCATTACCATTTCATGTGACAGCGTAAATTACCTTATTAGAGATACCATTACATAGGTGCAGCCTGTTTCAGAGGCTCAAAGGCTGTAGAGTGAGCCATTTGGTGGAATTGTGGCAGCAAACCTGACCATAGCCAGTGCACAATCAAGGCTAATCGTTTGATCCTGTGGTGGGAAAGGAGGGGAGGGGCAAACAGAGTTTTTCCCTTGCCTCCCCAGTTCCCACCAGTCAGGCTGAGAAACAATAGGGAAAAAATGATAGCTTACATTTCCACTATTCAAGACTGGAAAGCATAGACAGGAAAAGGTGGCCCTAGAAAAGTCCTCAGATTAGCAAGGAGGAGGATTCAAGAAGAACCTACTTGAAACCAAGCAGTATCAAGACTTGGGCAGTCAGGAAAGCATGACAACCCACTTTGTCCCTAGTAAACTGAGGCCAGGCAGCAGTGCCATAGCTAAGGGGGTACAAGGGACAGCAACTGCACCGATCAAAAAGCTGTAGGGGGCAACCATCTAACCTTGACGCTAGTGGCCAACATTGTGGAAACCTTGGTTAGTGCAAATAATACCATCATGTTATATAACATTGTAAAGGTAATTTAACGCTGAATGCAATGAAACAAACCGTGTTGGGATATCTGTATGCTATCAAAAGATATAGCCAATTAAGACATAAAAAATCTTTATTTATATATATAATAAATTTGATTTCATTGGTGGGGGGTGCCTTAGCTATGCTACTGCCAGGCAGGTAATCAATACAAAGAAAAAATTTTTATTAAGGAATTAAATAAGCAGAATGAATAAAACAGGGAGGAGAGACAGCGATCCAACAAAACAAAACACATATCAAAAGTTAAAGCAGATTAACAGGGACGGGTGGTTGGTAAAGGGTTAGCAAAGACAAGCAAAAAGTAAAATAAAGTCCCTGAGCATGGGAGAGGATACTTTCCCCTGTCCTTAACTACTTGTAGTGTTGGAGGAGGAAGATGGGGAGCTCAATCCTAAACTGGAGTTAAACCAGCATAAACTAAGCCAGCAAAGTTTGGCCAGCACAAGGGCCACCATAAAGCATGTTTGGACTACTCTTGGAGTCAGGGAGGATGGCTCATGTTTGTGTGCTGGCCTCTCTGACTCCAAGTGAGGTCCAAACATACTTTACGGTGTCCCTTGTGCTGGCCAAACTTTGCTGGCTTAGTTTATGCCAGCCTAACTCCAGTTTAGGATTGCGCCCTGCGTGTGCACCATTGGTTTAATGCATGGACACAATTCATCAGTGACAAACCAGAGGAAACAACCTCAAGTTGTTCTGTGCATTAACTTAAAAATAAAAGGTTGATGGTCATTCATGCGGTCATTCAGTTAGACAATTTACAACCACCTGAGCCCCATTATCTGCCCCTTGACTTGATCAGTTGGAGTGGGGGTGACTAACCACCTTGCCAACATCCTTTGTTTGAGAGCAATTCAGAACAATGTGATCACTGTGGCCAAATGGTTAAGGTCAGTAGCATAGATAAGGCGGGGATGGAGGAGGGGTTCTTTGCCCCAGGCACCACGCCTTAAGGAGGTGTCAGAAGGCCTCCTGGAAACTGGAAGTGCCTTTCGCTTCCTTCTGAGGGCCAGGGAGACGTTGAAAGGGATGTATGAGGGATGTATGGGAGAAGTTGAAAATGTATGGGCCCTGTTTGCCAAATGCCCTAGCTATGGATGGATTTGGTGGATTCGGTATCCACCGTTTCAGTTGTAAATGGATACCATGGATACAGAAACACCTATTCAACAGATCAGGGAACATCAAACAAATCTCTTTTATTTTTACTTTATTGCTGCAAAACCACTGATGTTCTCCTATCTTTAAAATGGCGTCCACAGTATCCACGGTTTCAGGTATCAACAGTGGAGTCTGGAACAGAACCCCAGTGGATACCGGGGCATGCCAGTATTTCTGTTGTCCTTGGTATTGGCAAGGGGCTATAGCTCAGTGGAAAACACTTATTTGGCACACAGAAGTCCTGGCATCCCCACAATTCCTCCAAATCACAATTTCTGGCATCTCCAAGTACAGAAAAAAAAAAATGTCTGTTTGGAATCCGGGAGGGTTATGTAGTGTGTGTGTGTGTGTGTGTGTGTGTGTGTGTGTGCGCGTTGGGGACAAAGCTTGTTGCCACATTCCCATTCCCATTCCCCAACAAGCACAAGCTGTGAAAAACGTGTCTCTTAATGCCATGGGCCATCCATTTTAGTCAGAGACCATTTACTAAAGATCCTATAACATGGTACAACAGTGGTTCTCAAAATTTTTAGCACCAGGACCCACTTTTCAGAATAACAATCTGTCCAGGACCCACCAGAAGTGATTGTCATGGTCGGAAGTGCCATCATGTGATGCCAGAGTCTGATACTTTCCTGATAATTTAGCAATGTTAGGTTATTTCTCAGTCATTTTCCAATAGGAAAGTGAATTAGAAAGGAAAAAAAGCCTATTGACAACCTTGACACAAGCAAAACAACAACACAGCCCTTACCAGCATCCCATCTTCCCATATTTTCAAAATGGCTGCCCTAGGTGCTTTGCGACCCACCTGTTCGGGAACCACTGTAGTAGAGGCATTTAAGAAAACGAAATGCAGTGCCATTCCAAGTTTAAGACATAGGTGTCCAAAGTAGCCCTTGCACATTGGCACTTTCATAAGGGATTTCCATTTCCCTCACCCCACGGAGCTGCACCTAAGGCTTGGGATTGGGGAATAGCATGAGATGTGCTACAAAGATTGTAAGGAACAAGGAAAACCCCCAGAATGTGAGTAGAAACACAGGTGGAGCAGAATTGGTGTTAGTCTCAGGTGGGTTGGGCACTGGTTAAGAGTCCACACTGAACCCACAGTCCTGATCCTAGCAATAGAACCCAATGCACCTTCAGGGAGCTGGGTAGGGGATGCCAAGCTCCCAGCAGATTTTTTTTTTTTTTTTTACAGAGGGCTGTACTGAGCCCGAGGAGATCATAAGGAAGTCTGCAAGCACTGGTACAATACATGTCAGCTATAGAACATGTATAGTAGTGTTCTATATATATACAATGGTAAAAAAAAGAATGGTAAAAAGAGAGAGAGAGAGAGAGAGAGAGAGAGAGAGAGAGAGAGAGAGAGAGAGAGAGATGCTTCCTCATTCCACTGTTTTTGTTGTTATTATTTTCGCAGTTCTTTAAGCTGCTACGGAATTTTCCTTTGATTAATATGTCCAGAGATGGGAGTCACAAGTACTTGCTGGATATATTGGTTTAACGCATATATATTAACTTGGAAACAGCCACAGAGCAATCATCCACAGCACAATAATATCCAGTGCTCTGTAGGTGGCAGAGGTGTGTGTGTGTGTGTGTGTGTGTGTGTGTGTGTGTGTGTGTGTGTGTGTGTGTGTGTGTGTG